>BQNB010050035.1:2426-41725 GCA_026074375.1 Tanacetum coccineum | reverse complement strand
TTAAACAAAGGGTCTTTGCTTAAGCTTATATAGCGGGCTTATGGCTTATATGGTTTTCGGCTTATGTTTCATAAGCTCAATTTTTGTGGCTTATTTTGAAACTATTGAGCTTATGAAACATAAGCCGAAAACCATATAAGCCATAAGCCCACTATATAAGCTTCTTTTGGAACTTATGGGCTGATTTCAAGTTTATAATGTCATAATGAGGAGGCGTTTGTTTACGCTTATATACGCGCTTACGAGCTAATTTGAAATCGCCTTTTTTTCATAAGCCCGAATTTTCCGGCTTATTTTGAGACTTATGGGATTATATAAGCTTAATATGATATAATAAGCTTATATAAGTCTCAAATAAACCGGAAAGGTCGGGATTGTGAAAAAAAAAGGCGAAATCAAATTAGCTCGTAAGCCCATATATAAGCGTAAACAAACACCCCCTTGTACGAGCCTATAACTTCCAAAAAAAAAGGCGAAATCAACTAAGGTCGTTAGGCAACATACAAGCTTGAGGGGGGGTGTTTGTTTCGGCTTATATGTGGGCTTATGAGCTTATGTGATTTCGGCTTATATTTCATAAGCCCCAAATTTTCCGGCTTATATTGAGACTTATGGGCTTTAAGCCGAAATCACATAAGCTCATAAGCCCACATATAAGCCGAAACAAACACTCCCTAAGTTTGTTTCAGCATTTCCGATTGCGCAACGATTTCTATCGTAAACACATCTTCGTCACGAAAATTAAACATTTTTATATAAACAATTAGCAATTCAATCACAACACATCAACGTGACGTAAGCAACAAAAAAATGGGATAACATGAACATAAATCATAAAATTATAAAACAATTAAAATGTAACACATCAGCGTGACGTAAGCATTGAAAAAATAAGAAATCGAAAAACGGTTACCTTATTAGGGTTAGCTTTTTTTTCCTTCACAATTCAATTGAGCAACGTTTTTGACTTTTGACCACTTACTTTTGTGGAAACAATTTACGGAGTACTCGCATTGCATTATGGTTTTGGGGTGCGTTTGAGTTATGGGAAAATAAGGGTTTCGAATGAAATTGGGGAAGAAGATGATAGGTAACTGAATTAAATTAGGGTTGGTTATATAAACTTTTTTTAATTAACGAATACGGTGTCGTTTTGAGAGGACCCGACCCGGTTTGGCTAAAAGTGTTTGAATAATCTTTTCTTTTTCTTTTTTTTTACTTTTGACCACTTACTTTTGTGGAAACAATTTACGGAGTACTCGCATTGCATTTGGTTTTGGGGTGCGTTTGAGTTATGAAAATGAGAGAATGACTTTCATTTTTAATAAATATTTAAGACTTTAGAGCATAAGGTACAGTGCTGAGTCATGGCTCAAGTCGTGGAAAAAAGTGATGTTTTTTTCCCATAACACCAAAAACACCCTCTATGGTTAACACGATAATTTTTGGTGTTATGGGGACTTTCTCAATTTTTTTTTCTTTATATAAAAAAACATATAAACATAAAATTTAAATTTCATTAATAATTAAAAAAAGCACATTACATAAATTTAAATTTCATTATTAAGGTTTCACAATATCGTGTCGAAGATCCTCGTGAACTCTTCTATCCCGAAGTTCTTTGTTTTTCATTCGTTGTCTTTCGCATCGTTCGACCCAAGTACATTGAATATTGCTCTCTGGAGAAGCGTACATATGCCAATATTCACTAATATCGAATTTTTGATCTTTCAATATCATGTTATGTAATATCATGCAACAATACATGATTCTTTTAATCGTTTCATGTATGATAAAGCTCGTGTGCGTGTTGTTATGATTGACTTTCATGCAATCATAAGCAAATACAAAGGAGGGTTTAGCCTAGCATGTTAAAGATAAAGCAAGAACATAGATTAATCACACAACACATAGACATATTGAATGATTAATGAATAACACTCTTAATTGATTAAAACATGGATAGAAGGTAGTTACAATAGGGTTTGAGGCCCTAAAAACGACCTTTAAAACTGCTACAAAGACTAGGGTTCGTCTCCCTAAAGTTATACAAAGTCACACACTTAAAATCCTAAAAATGGATTTATATTTATAGAGTTGTCGACGCGACGGCGTCGCTTTGTACTCCTGACACCGTCGCCACATTCTAGATCCTTTTTAAGTCGGCCGTGTCTTGACGTCGTCACCAAAATCCTGACGCCGTCGCCAAAATCCTGACGCCGTCACTAGATTGATCACGACGGTGTCGCTTTATGCTTGCGACGCCGTCTCCAGCCACTGTTTGCAAAAGCCATCATGAGATTTGGTGTAGGTCCGTAATCTTGCTCTTTTCTTCTCCAAATGAGTTCAAGTCACGTGTATTTTCTCCAAAAGCCATCCAAGTGCTAAAAACCTGAAAACAAACGATTAAGCACATAATCTGAGCATATCTGCATGATTTAGGAGGTTAAATAACCCCAAAATAATTGAATAAAATGAAACCTCATCAGTAATATCATTAAATCATGACTTATACAACATTGCATAGTTTTGTATTGTTCTTCAGCATTGACTACTTTTGTATGTTAATGTTTTGATAAGTTGACCTTTACAGGTCAATTTGGGTTACAATGACCCAGGTTAGGGACCAACGGGGGAAATTTAATTCCTTATACTTGATCAACTTGGATAGTTTAAAAAAGAATACTACTTAACCAATTGCATAACAAACAATACAAATCATTTGAAAACCTTAAAATATGGTAACAACCATAATCACATACTCAAAAAACGACTAAACAAGTAACCACCGCAAACCAAATACCAACCAAAACCTAACCGAGTGTCCCTAAATTCATCTTACTAACAAAGGTATGCTTCTCACGAACACTAAGTTGGGATTCATTCACCATCATCTGGAGACACGTCATCTTATACAAATCACGCTTTTGTCCACGTCTCAACAAACGAACAGTTTCCTTCGCCACATGGTTACAACTTAACCTTTAAAGCCCCTTTACCACGTCTTCGCTTTCTTTAACAAAGTTAGACACCTCTTCACATAGATCTCGAAACTTATCCTCAAGCATCAACTCAGTCTCCATTTGTCTCATGATTAAGCCTAGCAACTGATCTTCAATTTTAATAAACTTTGCATCCTTTGCAATCTCATCGATATAGGCCATTTTTTTGTAAAAAGAGTTTCTATTTTCAAAGGATTGATGCGATTTATTTATAGGATGGGAATCGGGTTTTATGACAAGTTGGGTGGAATAAGGCGGGAATAAGGATATATAAGCCTGGGAGAAAAACAGAGACCCGATAGACCAACCGTACGAGAGCAAAACGACAAAAAAAGGGAACGGTAAAGGTCACTGTAGAACTCTTGTGTTCAGGGACCAAAGACAGAATCAAAATTTAAAATGAAAAGACGATTGTGCCCTTTAATGGAAGGGCGACATGGCCAGGATAACGACGGAGATAACCGTCGTTAGGCATAACGGGGGCTTCAGGGACCAAACGGGTAACAACAGTGTCAAAAAGGGACCCCGTATGTTATCTGGGGACCAAACGAGCAACCGGGGTGGAGTAGAGGGACCAACGGTGTAATTTACCATATGTTAAATCTTTGTTATTTTGTTAGTAGACGATAAAAATGGGACGAAAAAGTATTTTTTTTTCCTATTTCTTTTCTTCTAGAATAGTGAAATACTTATATTTCTGACACTAGATGCTGAGTACAAAGTGAGTAATTAATATATCGCACAAGGTTAATTACGCGAGATTTTTGTTTTAACAATTTTATCACACTAGCTTGGTGGGTTATATACTTTAGAAATCTCGCATCTAATATATCGCACGAGTCTAACCGTGACAGATATTATTTTTTCACACAAGGTGCTTAAAATGTGTATACTCACTTATTGAGTAAATGTTGTTTTTCAGCATGCATAACAATTTATAATCTAAATCAAACATCAAAGCACGTAATAGCGGAAGCGATAACAAATCATATAATTAACATGCATATAATTAACCGGGTCGGGTTACATAACTTTGGATTCTTGAGCACAAGAATCGTTCTTGTTTTCTTTGTTCTTGATCTAACCCTAATTAGGGTTTATGTGGATTAATAGAATTACCCCTTACCGTTTTGTAATTCAATCCAAGTTAAAACAATCAATAGATGTGGATTGAAATCACGTTCTTGTACACACGTACTACATACTAGAAGTAAACAATTGCTAATAAAAACACAAAACAATTTTTTTTTTTATACCAAAAAATCCTATCAACCCACTAGAATGGTTTGCAATTGGTTATTTGGACAAAAAAAAAAAAAGAAGGGAAAAGATTGGGGAATTGTATGTGTACAAGATATTGAGAAATACATGACCCTAGCCCTTTATTTAAATTTGGATAACATAGAGAGCAAGTTAGATAAGGATAGTATACCCTAAACTATAGCCGATCGGTGCTATCCATAAGGGATTCTTGTACCACGTTGATCTCTTTAATTCCCTCTATATATGTCAATTCCTTTAATTATGTTAACTGCGTTAGTCATTATCGTTAAATACGAACGGGTCGTATATATGTTTTGTGGTATTTAATAATTAAATAAACCTTTTTATAAATAACTTAATTAAACATTTTACTCTTCATACTGTTAAAGTGTGCAAATCCCGTGATCTCGAGTTCGATCCTAACACCATCCACAATTTTATGTCCCATAAAACTAACAGCTCCCACTTGGACATATCTTAATAGTGTGATCACATCGGTTAGCGTCTAGCAACACTCTGATGCCTCTAGTACAATCTCGAGTAAGGTCTCTTGGAAAAACCTTTTAATGATTCATCATTATTATTATCCTTTTGTTTCTAATACCCTGTTAAATAAAGATATGGATCTACGTCATTCTTTATTCAACTATTATGTTTCTCGTTGTTAGTGATTGAGCAAGATTACCAAATCTTCTGAAAATTTCAGGGGAGATCTTTGGGCGTGGCCACGCAGACATCTTGTCAACCCTACGAGGGGCCCAGCTGTATTAAACTTCAAAACGAATTTGAAGGAAACAAATCCCTTATTGACTACAAGCAAAACATATGAATTTTGCAACACTTCTGAAAACAATCCGTATAACTACCAGTTACGTGTAGCGTTAAATTGCTTCACAGAAATGCACTAAACAATGACAAGTTTCCTGGTATCACAAGTCCTGAGGATTAACTATTATAATGGATTTACTTAATGACAAGATCATAAAGTACAATATATGGTTGGGATAAGACCTATTATACCAATTCATCGAATATCATCTAAATTTGGCATGTAATCACATCAATATACTTTCAAGTATATCCGACCACAATTTAGATTTGTCTTAATTTAATAATATTCCCATATCATTAATTGACAACGGACATTTAGAATAATTTATTCAAGGATTTAAAACATGCAAAATATGATACAAAATTAAATAACAAAATAAACATAACCAATATTTTATTCCATCAAATAATAATGTTTACAATATCCTTTATCCAAATACTAATCACAGGTATGCATGAAACTACTAGCTAATTTGATAGTCCCATCCATTGGCATGATTAGTAACCTTTTCCTCTAGGTAAAGAGCTTAGTGTAAAAGATCAGCTAAGTTATCCATATGTGTGGAACTTTTTATATTTTGAATTCACCACCACTCGATTCTCGAACGAAGTGATATCTCCGTAGAAAATGTCTGGCGCCTTTCATTATTCCAGAATCTTTGGCGAATATGATTGCAGCAGAATTGTCACAATACATATTAATAGGCTCTTTTATTGAAGGCATCACTCCAAGATCTCCAACAAATTTCCTAATCCAAACAGCCTCCATTGCAGCTTCTGAAGCAGCCATGTATTCAGCTTGTGCTGCAGACATCGCAATCGTTGTCTGCTTCTTGCTCTTCCAGTCTACTGCTCCTCCATAATGACGGACAAAGACGATAACCCGACTGAGACTTCTCGTATCATCTTTTATCATCATTGCCAACATGCATCACAGAACCCTGAACATTAAGTACTGCATCGGTTTTCCCTCCATACCAAACTAAAACACATATCTCTCGTATTCCTCAGATACTTCAGAATATGTTTAACAGCAACCCAGTGGAGCTTTCCTGGATTCTGTTGATATCGACTGACCAAGTTTTGAGCAAACGCCACATCTGGCCTTGTGCATCTAACTGCATACATAATAGATCCTACAGCCGAAGCATAAGGCACTTTCTTCATGTAAGCCACCTCTTCAGTGTTTATGCACACATCCTTATTATTTAATTCTTGTTATGGGGGGACTTCCATTGGCCAATCAACCTATCTAGAGTTTTAGCATATTTGAATTTTTCTTCAATATTTTTTGTCAATGTAAGCACTTTTGACTAAGTTCTAATTAACCGATTAGATCAAATCGTCTATATATTTTGAACTCCTCAGAATAATATGCACTTCTCCTATAATCTTCATAGAAAAACACTTTCCCAAATAATCCTTACTTCCTTAAGTTCTTGAATGTTGTTTCCCATGAAATATGTCATCAATATATAAGATCAAGAATACGACATACTCCCCACTACTTTGCGATATACACATGGCTCATCACAATTTTAGTAAATCCAAACTTCTTGATTTCTCAATCAAATCGTTTTTCCATTGACGTTATGCATGCATCAACCATAAATAGTTCTTTGAAGTTTGCATACACGGTTTATGGATAACTTGGATTAAACATACCTTTCAGGTTTGCTCATATAGATGTCTTCAACAACGACCAATCATGAAGGCAGTTTTAACATCTATTTGCCAAAATCTCATAATCTAGTACGCTGCTATAGCTATGATAATCCTAATAGCTCAATGTCGGCTACATGAGAAAAGTCCTCCTCGTAGTCAATCCCCTAGGTTTGAGTATGGCCTTAAGCTACAGACGAGCTTTATAGGTGTTGACTTAACCCATCCATGGTCACTGTCTTCTTCTTGTCTAGCCACTTACTCCTAACTATTTTTAGCATTGGGATGAGGGCTACTTCAACCAGACTTCATTAACTTTTCATGGAGTTCAATTTCCTCAATCATTTGCACCTTGCCATATACCTTATTCAGGTCAAGCATGGCACATTTATAATTAGCAGGTTCTCCAAGATCCCCTACTACATCATCTTCAACCTCCATGTTTAGACATAGACGGTTGGGTGCACGTGTAGTCCTTTCAGACCTACGGACAGGAATTAATTCCGGTGGAGGACCCAGACTTTCAGGTTCTACTGGAATTTCGCTAGTGTTTTCAGAAGGTAATGTATCCATATGATCATCTTCCAATCATAATCTCTCCCACGAATTCTGAGATATGAGATCTCTTCAATGAAAATCTCCATACCTAGCAACAATTACGTTTGTTTTTTTGTTGGAAAATTAAAAAGTAGTAACCCATATTTTCCTTAGGTTATCCTACAAAGATACACTTACCAGAGCCTCTATTGGAGTTTATAGCTGAGTCACAGTTTCCATACCCTCGCAACCCCAGACCTTTAAATAAACAAATTAGGACCATTGCCATGCCATATTTCATATGGTGTCTTATCAACCTTCTTTGTGGGAACCATATTTAGAATACGAACACAGATTCTAAGGCCATAGTCTCAAAAGGATAATGGTAGAGTTTGTAAATTAAACATAGATCGCACCATATCTAATAGTGTGCGATTTCTCCTTTCAGATACACCATTTTGTTGTGGAGTATATGGAGAAGTAAGATGCTGTACTATTCCATTCTTACCTAGATATTCTTTAAACTCTTGGCTTAAATATTCACCACCTCTATCGGATCGAAGAGCTTTAATCTTCTTTCCTAGTTGCATTTCTACTTCTGATTTAAATACCTTAAATGTTTCAAATACCTCATGTTTATGTTTAAGCAAGTAAACTAACATAACGACTGAAATCATCAAGTAAAGGTTAAGAATGTAAGCTAGTCACCTTTACTTTGACACATGACTAAGTGGTCTCACACACATCTGATATGTAATTTAAACCAAGTTAGATCTGTAGCTCTTTCATGTATTATTAAAAGGTTTCTTTGGTCATCTTCCAGAATACAAGATTCGCATTTCTCATAGATTCATCCATTGATACTTTCCAAAATTCCTTCACGTTGAAAGCTTTTTGCATCGAGTCTTGCTAATATGAGGCAAGTCTATAGTGCCAAGAAAAAAATAATTCAAGTCTAATCTTTCTATTCTTAATTATGCTAAAAATAGGAATTATTATTATACTTGGAAACATTATCATTCATGGTCAAATTTCAAACACACCATTAACAGATATAGCACTAAAATAGAAAATACCATTTGAAGAAACAGAAATTCCATTACTAGTAACAGTGTGAACGAATCCAAGATCCAACAAACGAGAAAAGGAAACAACACCTCTAATTATAGAAGGTGCATAATGACAAATGTTATAATGACAGACTAAACCAGATGGTAAAAACTACATTAACCACTCATATGGCTTCAACAACTGCTTGTGCTCCATTTCTCTCACAAGCAGGTATTGCTCTCCATATGATATCTTCCTTTAACACTCTAAATCCCTGCAGCGTATACAAATGTGAATACCCATCCAGTATCATATACTCCAGGAATTTAATTTATGATTAAGATTAAAAATAATTCAATCATTAACTAAGTTACCTGAAAGTTGCAGCACCAGCTCACCTTCTTGGTTCTTATTTGTGCACAACTCTTCAGGTAAAGAGGGGCAGTTTTTTTTCCTCTTCCAGTGACCAACTCCTAGCAGGAGTGACAAGCTTGACCCCTTCCTAGAGATTTTCTTTCTTCTAAGAGGTTTTGCTTAGGTTTTGGTTGATAAGCCACAACTTGCTTATTCTTATCACTTTGCTCTTTGCTTTTACCCTTTTTGTTTTTCGCTGCGGTTTTGGCTTAATTCACCCTATCCCGTTTGAATAGCAAGTAACTGAGGTGTAGGGCCTTGTCCTTCTAAACCCTTTTCATATTCAATGAGCAATGCATGTAGATCACTCACTGTCTTCCCACGCAATGCATATTGAAGTTTCTAACAAAATCACCAAAATCCTTGTTAAGGGACCTGTTAATTAAGTTAATCGCCATATCATTGTCATAGGTTTCCCACGAGCGTGTAGTTGGTCCATGTAATCTATTCATTTCCGACACTGAGCACTACGGATTTTCAGGGGCTTGTTTGCAGCTGTGCAGGGTATCCACCAAATCGTAGATCTCTACAGCTTTAGGCTTTTTCAAACATTCTTCTGAGTTCATCAAGCATGGCCTAGCGAAAATATAGTTTCAAACTGCCTTGAAGAGCATGTGACCATCTTCCAAGCTTAAACAAGGCCACATCAGAATGATATCTTGTATTCACTTTCCATGCAGCTTAAACATCTCAGCATCATCCTTAGTGGGGTTCTTCAGGGCAAGGCTTAAACAAATAGTCCAAAGTGCCCGCCACACTCCAAGACAATTCTTAGTGAACGTTACCAATCATTTGAAATGTCGCCAGTCAGTTTTTTTCTCGATCAAAAGAAAGTCTTGACCACAGAACCTTAAAGTGTGTATTATCGTGTTGAGCCATTTCTACAGAAAAGTTCAATTAATTAGTATTTTCGATAAACTTATTTCAAGAAATAAGAATATCCCAGACAATATTTCATATAACCATAGAATTTCCATGAAAACAAGAACCCTATTGACATAACCCATCACAATCAGTTGATCTGACTAGTAATGAATTTAAGTCGAATGGTAACTTGTCGGAACAATTAATTGACAATACAAATTTCAATTTCTAGATCCTTTATTGGATTTACTATTGCCAAAAATCTAGTTCATTGTAAACATTTCACCCACTCTTAATGCTTTGAGTTTTTATTCTCACTAAATAACTCAATTAAGTCGTCTAATCTAAATAACGTCAAACTTGTCCATGTGAGTTTTTACTCAATCATAAGGTTTTCTGTCCATTACAATCTAGTCCAAGTTCTCACATGACATAAATTGCAACTTCAAGTCTTTTTGTTATTAGATGGCATCGACTTAAGTTTTAAGGGTACTAATATTTGATGTGTGGAATCAAAATATATGTATGGCGAGAAGCATCATACAACTCCATATCATATGTTTAAATAAAAAACTTTTTTATCACTTTTATAGGGGAAGGGCAAGATAAAATAAACAAAAATTTTGGTTGAGGCATTGGATGAACCAATTAAAGAAGTACCCACAATTATCGTCCACAACGTACTTTTGCATAAGTCTTTCGACTTAGTGTTTCGGATGTGGAATTGAGGCAAATCAACCTTAAAGTAACTTTGTACTTTTAAATAGTCGTAGGTAACTCCAATTTTACGCACAAGCAAGCCGAGAATTCGGTCAGCGCTGAAGCATAACCTCCTTCTTTAGTCGGGTTCGACCAGCGACGCGTTAAACTTCCCACACAGTTTGTCAAATTGGATGAGCCTTTCTAACTATTTAGTACGAAAATTACCAATCAACTAAACTATTGTAAATTTAACTCTTCAAAACAATTCATAATTTTTATATAGATTTAGTCCATATTATTTTTCTATTCAAAAATTACCCTTTTTGTTTACAACAATTCGCATCAATTATATAAACCAAAAAACAAGTAATTTTTAATAAAAAAAACGACTAAAGCGGTAAACACATAATAACAAATTATATGCGTTAATTAAAAAACATGTAGCCACATGCATTCTTTTTATACGATAAACCCTAATAATAAAATCTAGGTTTTATTATGCATATATTTAATCATGGCTCTCACTTTTTCAAAAAAAAATGACCCACATGCATCGAGTTAACGATTGCGTAAGCCATAATTAAAAATATACCCACAGACACAAACTTAATTTATTATTAATATGTGAGGTCATCCTAATTCAAGAAATTGTCGTACTAAAATTAATGGCAACATAAAACAATACACTTAACAATTACTACATATTACCATATGATCCAGAAAAACAACATGTTTGTCCATGGATTCCACAAAATCACTTAACAATTTAATTAATGGACGTCAAGGTCGTAAACCATAACATGACATAACAATTAATCATGCAATAAACCTTTTTAAATCTAACATGTAATCTAGGGTTTCAAAAAAAATTCATTAACAAGAAATCGACCAACTTGGTTGATTTAGGGTAAAAAACCCTAATTTTTATAAACCCTAAACACATGTAATTAACAACAATACACTAATTGTTATAGATTTTTAGTGTTCCGAGTAATTATTAACCATGAAAAAACGGCTCGTGATCCACTGTTTTGTTTTTCAGCAAGCATAACATATTGCATCCTTTGCAATCTCATCGATATAGGCCATTTTTTTGTAAAAAGAGTTTCTATTTTCAAAGGATTGATGCGATTTATTTATAGGATGGGAATCGGGTTTTATGACAAGTTGGGTGGAATAAGGCGGGAATAAGGATATATAAGCTTGGGAGAAAAACAGAGACCCGATAGACCAACCGTGCGAGCGCAAAACGACAAAAAAAGGGAACGGTAAAGGCCACCGTAGAACCCTTGTGTTCAGGGATTAAAGACGCAATCGAAATTTAAAATGAAAAGACGATTGTGCCCTTTAATGGAAGGGCGACGTGGTCAGGATAACGACAGAGATAACCGTCGTTAGGCATAACGGGGGCTTCAGGGACCAAACGGGTAACAACAGTGTCAAAAAGGGACCCCGTATGTTATCTGGGGACCAAACGGGCAACCGGGGTGGAGTAGAGGGACCAACGGTGTAATTTACCCTATATTAAATCTTTGTTATTTTGTTAGTAGACGATAAAAATGAGACGAAAAAGTATTTTTTTTCCTATTTCTTTTCTTCTAGAAAAGTGAAATACTTCTGACACTAGATGTTGAGTACAAAGTGAGTAATTAATATATCGCACAAGGTTAATTACGCGAGATTTTTGTTTTAACAATTTTATCACACTGGCTTGGTGGGTTATATACTTTAGAAATCTCGCATCTAATCTATCGCACGAGTCTAACCATGACAGATATTATTTTTTCACACAAGGTGCTTAAAATGTGTATACTCACTTATTGAGTAAAGAATGGTGATTTGATGTAATAGATGTTAAAAGTTGATGATTCATGTTATTTTTCTTTATAATAAAAAAATATGTAACTTTAATAACGAACAACCGCATACTTTTAATTTAAATGTGAGGCATTTTTAACGAAATAGGCTGAAGTTGTAGCTATAGTTGGAGCTTATATTATAAGCCGAAAGTTGAAGCTTATATTTTTATAAAGTTGTTTGACGAATTAATTGGAGCTAAAGCTTATGAATGTAAAATTACATAAAAATACATCAAACTAAGTTCAACTATATTTCTAACTTTTACGTGATAATCTATTATATTTTGAAGGGTGTTTAAGTAAATTAACTAGCTATAAGCTCCCATAAGCCCCTTTGTATGGGCTTGGGCTTATGGATGCTTATGGCTTTTAAAAGCATCCATAAGCCGAAAGCTGGAGCTTATATTTTTATTTGTCCAATTTTTATCTTCTCTTATTGTATAACAGACTGGGCCTTGGCTCAGTTGGTACCATTTTCCCACCGCAAACACTCAGTTGACCGGTCAAATGAGGACTATTTTGGATATTGACCTGGGTTCGATCCCAACTCCTGACTAATTAGGCCAACTAGGATAGGTGCCGATTGCCTGGGGCCGGGTCCTTGGGGAAGGGTTTGGTTGGAATCAAAAGATGCATGGGATCAGGTGTTCCCACCGTTGTACACCTTTTTGGATATAACAGACGTTATATCTACCTCAACAACCGATTGCCTAGCTATGTTGTTTTTACTTTTCACTGTCCAGGTTAGGTCGTACGTTGGTTAGCAGGTGGATAGAGTTGCAAGTTATAAGTGATTGTGCGATTTGAGAGTTTGTAGAACAACGATAAACGACATGTACCACGCAAGTCATGAGTTGATTTGTGCGTACATAACCTATAACCAATGTATTGCGTTATTTAACTCTCACAATTTAATTGTAATACCTAAACACTTTCAAGACTGTTAAATAAAAGGAAGTTCTTACGGTTTTGGAAGAAACTAGTGTACAAAATCTCAATGAGAGAACATGTTGAATTTAAAAAAGTCCAAAAACATAAACACTGGTTATGCCGTGTAATTCAGAGCAAAAACTTTTCCATAACTACCCATTTCAAACTGTAGAGTTAGTCCTCATACCCTGCTTCTGACAAGATTGGGTGTTGTTGTTATTGTTGTTTATTGATTTTACTCTTTTCATTATGTAATTTTATTCTAAAAAAAACACAGTTTAAAGAAAACACATTTACTACTGTTTTGGTATCTACCAAAGCTTATATAGTATGCTCAATTCAAAAAACGTTTATAATCCAAAAATCAAAAATCAAAATTTATAACGTAGTAGAAGAATTTATAATCTAAAATCATTATAACTATATATATAATAGAGCAATACACACGCTATGCACAATTTAGTAGTAAAAAAATCAAACCTCACAGATTCCCAACTTCGGTTTAATATTAAAAAATATATATTTAAAAAATAAACTTATAAAACACACTCTCATACTGGCGAAAGTTACTAAACCGACATTGAAATTTTAACTATTTACGACTTTTTTATATAATAAACTTTATTTATCCAATATGGAAGACATATCTATCGATTTATTCATAAAAATTACCACTAAAAAGATATTGGAATTGCGAATAAAACGAATCAAATATTGCAATGTTTCTGACATACAAACGATTTTATAAAAAATGTTGATTTTTAATATATATTTAAAAAAAAACTTTACGGAAATAGTCCTTGAGGTTATCGATGCGTTGCAAAACTAGTCCTTAATGACTAACCTTGCAACGGAACGCTAACCTGTTTTTATAGTCATCTTCATCCTCAAAAAAACATTCACCTCAAAACCACCATTGAAACAAAGATTTTCACCTTCTAAATGGCTTCAATCTCTAAGTTTGTTTTTAGAAAACACATTTTTCGATCATAAGTTAATCGCTAAACAGTGTTGAAGGGGGGCGAGCACACTCCACGAATCAGCCACAGAAACACACAAGTCAGGCTTGAGCGCCGAACAGTGAAAACCAAAGACCCCGAACCCCCCCCCCCCCCCCCCTTACTGGTCCCGTTACTGCACAAAGGCTATTGATTTTTTCAGGTTTCGTAAATTTACAAACAGTTGTTTAAGCAAAGGCATACTTGCCTAATCTCAAAAATATAATTTAACTAGTTTTACTTTCAAAGCCATAGGTTGTTAACACCCACAAAATCTGGTATGCAGCGGAATGGAAACAATGGGTTGCTACGACCATACAACAACAAGATCTAAGAAACGACCTTAAATGGACGTTTTTAAGATATGAATTCATTCGATGTCATAGTAAAATATTCAAGTTCATAACATAGGACCCCAATGTTTTCAAAGTACCAAAACATTTCCACTACGATTTTAATTAAAACAAAAGTCTTCATACTACAAAAGTGACTAAGTTTTTTATAGATAAAAGTTTGCATCGAATTTCAATAAACACGGAATCCATCTCATTGATATCCATTCACTGCTCCCATTCCCCCCCCTCTCTCTTCATCCAAGCTTATACCTTAGGACTGAAATTGAACATGCTTAAAAGTCCAACACAACGTTATAGAATTCATAGGTTAAACACGATATAGTGACACAAGATTTAAGTGAAAGTAACTATGAAACAAATTCAGTAGTCCAAAACATGTATTATTGCGCTAAGCTCATGACCCCAGAAGCTTAACTGTTTAGTCTCTCAAAAATATGTTAGGGTGTCTGCCAAAAACACCTACAGTTTCTAAATAATAAATGCAGCCATGACAACTTGTGACCATAAATTACGGTGGGATTGTTAGTCCCGATAGATCTATCCACAACACTAGCGCTCACTATAATAGCAATTGACGGTTCATGATATTAGGGACTTAGATGGCACTGTGGTAACTTAGGCAATAATAATCATGCAATAATCTAGATAGCATACTGTTTAAAACACTTGTGTCCGTAGTAAAACAAGCATGTAATTTTCACCCATAGAGTAATAAAACAAGTAGATAGAAATGGGGCTATGAACTCACCTTGAGTTATTGATAATCCAATACAACAGAAAACGCGTCACGGAAATGACGAAATGCAACCTAAATTAATATAGGCCGTATAAGTACTAAGTACATTGGGTAACTATTACCATATATCATTCTATATAGCTAATCACCATCTAATCGTTTTTGTGAAATCATATTTATAAAGTTAAAACGTTTAAAAATAAACCTTTGGTAAAATGACATAACTTTCACTTTTCAGTTCCGTATTCATGCGTATTCTTATGCACCAAAGCTTCCGTATTAAGACGAGTTATCAAAATTTGACATTTTCATATTTTTAGTCCTCTGATGAACAGTGATTTTTACTGTTCACGCCAGTTATAAAGTTATTTTTATAGTTTTAGTTATCGTAAATGGCGTATTTTATTCGTTATAGCTCCGTTTTTAGCGATTCTTTCGAGCACGATCTCGTAATTGAAAGTTCTATCTATTTATGAGGTTTACAAAAATAAATGTTTCTGTCATGAACAGTAACTTTTTATAAAAGTATTTTTATAAAGGTATTATTATCGTAAACTCGCGTAATTCGTAACTTCTTCGTTATTGATTGAAAAATTACGTTTCTTATCATTTTGGAATCCTAAAAATATGTACAATCTGTGAAAAATACTAAACTTTCTGTTTTAGAAATATTTTACAACTTGCTTTTATAAAGTTTATTTTATAACGCGTTTAATTAACGTGTAACTCGTAAAACTGTTTTTTTTTTTGAACGCAATTTATAAACACTACAAGGATGCTAAGATCAACAACAAACCATATAAGGTTATTTAAGCAATCGTCCCATTTGATGATTGCTTTACATCGATATTTAAACCAATAAAAAGAGCCTAGAGACTAAATTATCAAAATCAAGACCTTTTCGTAATCTTGTATCAAATAAAATCTTTATTCCGAAAATTCCACATAACCCACCACAAGGCCGTAATAGACCCTTCGATAAAACTATGATTTGATCAATCCCGGTAGACACAGCAAGAAACGCCACTCCTCATATGAATTAACCTCCATATACTCCAGCATTCCACATGAAGAAAATCTTTCTCATAACCTTCTAACCAATGCATGGAAAGAACACATGACTTGTCGTTTCTACACCATTTTACAATGGGACATCAATATATCAATATCCTTCCGCGACGAGAAAGTTAAAACGATAGGAAGAGCATTAATTTAACTTATCCCAGCCAGAATAATAACCTGATAGGCACGGATTTTTGACCCCACCTTGTCGACAAAAACTCTCCTCCTGGAACCGGTTTTTCGTCAACTTCTTGCGAATCGAAGCACCGAAAAAGAGCATCATTCTCCAGCGACCATATGTACCTGTCAACACGAGGCACCAACGAGATTGTTTTCATGATCTCCGCCATAGAATCAAAACGTGTATTTTCAATACCACTCTCGCATTCTCTGAAGGTAGTAACTAAGCTTGGGCGCCTTTAACTTTGAACTCACTGAAATATTTTGTCAGTTCCAAGGCAATAAACACGAGTAAACAACCTCTTTAACACTCCCACCTTCGTACCATTTTATCAAGCCAAAACGAGAATCCTCACCATTTCCAGCTTTAATTTGATAAAATCGTGAATATTTATTCCTTGTGCTTGTAGTCACCTTCACTCCTGACATTGTAGTCCAACAGTCCGACCATGCCGAAGCACCAACATTATCTAAACTCCCTTCCTCCCATATACAAGCCTTTATCACTTGTTGGTCCCATAACGAATCTTTTTGAGAAAAAAAACCGCCACAACCACTTGAACAACAACCCTCTATTGAGAGCAAATAAAAAAACTAGAAACCCCTAAGCCACCTTCTCTTTGAAGTTAAAACTTGTTCCACTTAAACCAAGTTGCATTATTTACTCTTTATGCTCATGACCGTTGAAGAAACGACTACGAATAACATTCAATGAATAAGAATACTCGATGGACTTATAAAATGGACATATGAAAGGATGGCATAGAGCCTAAAACAGACTTGAGAGTGTGAATCTTCCCCAAATAGAAAGAGTTTCAACTTCAATCTAGATCGCCGAGACGGGAACTTTTATTCAACCACTTCATTCCAAGCCATGTTTTCTATGCGTTCTCCCCTACTTTCGTACCCAAGTAAGTGAAGGGAGTCTTAAGAACAAGACATCCAAGTTTATTAGCCGCAATTTTAACCTTCGCATCTTCCACATTCACACCCATAATCTTACTTTTACTCATATTAATACGAAGACCAGAAGCCCGGAAAAAACATTCAAAACTCGGACTAGAGTATCAATATTCAAGCTCATTCCATTGACCAATAAAAATAGCGTTCATACCGCATAAAACACATGAAAAGATTCACGCGTGGACTCAAATTAAACCATTAAATAATCCCCGCATCAACCACCCGTGAAAAGAAATGTGCAACATTCCCATAACAAGAATAAAAAGGAAAAGGGGATAAAGGGTCACCTGTGTTTAAGACCTCGTAGAATTGAATATTCCTTCGTTGGACTCCCGTGTGATAAGAATACGACCCCCTAGACGATCATAAGACAAATCTGAATCCAATTTCTCCATTTCACAACCAAATCCAACTTATCTAACACATCGTCTAAGAAATCCCTCGTACAGAGTCAAACGCTCTCGAAATCAACCTTAAAAATGAGCGCATGTTTCCTCTTTCTTCGACACCATTGGAAGAACCTCGTTAAGATAAAAGGCCCATCCAAAAATTGTCTATCCGCTACAAAACAGATAGAACCTCATTAATGAGTACTTAAGACACCAACTAATCGATTAGCTAAAAGTTTTGGCAATAATCCTTGTAAGACTTCCAATTAGACTTATCGAACGAAAGTCTTAACCATGTTTGCATCAATTATTTCAGGATCAAGGCAATAAAAATATGATATTACCAACCATTTGTATATCTACCATTAATAAAGAAGTACTCACAGCCCCAAACACTCATCTTCATCATAGACCTAGAAATGACGATAAAAGTAAAAGGGAGAATCCATCGGGACCGGGAGCATTTATCAATACACCGCAATCCCAACACCTCTCGCTTGGCCCCTCTTCTTTAGTTATATCTTGTTCCAGATCCTCTTTTTGTTCATTAGTAAGAGAATTAGTAAAATTAAGATCAAGCAAAGCACGATTTAAAAGAGGTTTATCAAACCTGCTCCGAAAATGCATTAAAAATTCGTCTTTCACCTTGACCGGATCATCAATCCACACACCATTATTCATACACCTCGAATCTGAGCTTGGTTGCGCTTCCTTGTTAAGAATACCGTGGAATAATTCACGTTTCTCATCACCTCAATAGCCCATTGATCTTGGCTTTTTGAGAAATTTCCGAAGCTAGATTTTTTTTGTGAACCTGATGAATCTATTAAGGAAATCCTTCCAAAATTCCCTATTCCTGAACGTACATCACTAAATCCATACCCTGTCGATCCAACTCAACACAAAGTCTCAGCACCTCTTTAGAATGTCCGTATCACTTCCGAATATGCCTTATTATAGACAGCCAAACACGTATGCGATCTTTAAGGAATTTTAATTTACCCATAAAACTACGAATAGCATTATCTTTATTGCCAGGAGCTGCTTCCCAGGATTCTCTGACCATTTTATCAAATCCGTCCACTTCCAACCAGTATTTATAGAAATCGAAAAGAATAGGGCCATAGTCGAAACGATGTTTTCGCGTAAAAGAATAGGCGATGAAAATCCGAAATAACCGCTCCAAGGTTATAGCAGAAATAATTGAGACATGAGGTCAAACTTTGCAGAACGAAAAATCGATCCTTTTGCTCATTTTGGAAGCTGATCTATGACACCAAGTGAAAGCACTTCCTCCTAAAGAAACTTCCTCCATCCCCGCGTTATAAATGAAGGAATTAAATTTTTCCGCTTCATGAACATTAAAGTTAGAACCGAATCTATCCGATTTAAATCTCACCTCATTAAAATCGCCCATCATAACAATTTTACCATCCCAAGAATTTGAAATATGAGTCAAATATTCCCACAGCATATGTTTTTCTTTAGCGTCTTGAGGAGCATAAACGACCACTATCAAAAGATCAATACCAGATTTAAGCACACACCACTAAAATGACAAAATAATCTGATCTCGTAAAACTATTTCTCCGAAAAGAATTTGGATCCCAAATACACAAAATTCCTCCAGAATAACCAACTGAATCACTTTGAACATATTCGAATATAGAATTACCCCAACATGATCTCACAGTATTCAAGTCCATAGTCCCCATTTTAGTTTCCTGCAAACCAATAAAATTCACTTTATTTTTTATACACAACTCCTTTAACCCAATCTTTTTTAGCCTTTTGGGCGAGGCCTTGAACATTTAAAGACAAAAAATTCATCTGATAACCCCAAACTCTCCTTGGGATTCGATTATATCGTTAATATCTTTAATGCACCCTTCCATGTTATACCCCATTGTTTGTCCTACCTTCACCACTTCCTCCATAAAATTTAAAATGGCCACCTGATCGCAGTAATTTAGAACGATCCAAATCAGTTGGTTCAACATTGTTATTACCGAATTCGAGTCATCATTATAACCTATGTCTTTATTCACAAATGAATTTCCCATCATTTTCCTTTTCTGCGATATCCCCCATAGCATTACTTCGAACTGATCTACTTCCGAGTGAAGCCGGTGGGTAGATAAGCTGGATCTTCCTCATTACACATGTTTCTCCATGTTAGTTTTTGTTTTTTGCAATAGAGAAATATTTACCAAAGGATCTCTGACAATTAAACCTTCTCGCCACTAGGTACTCCAAATTCAGTTTCCTGTACCTTCTCCTCTTCACTTTCTTCGAATATATTGTTCTCCTCCTGTGCTTCAGGTTTACCATCGAAATAGCTCTCATCGGTATACGTAATCTTCTCTCTTCATCATGAATTCAGGTACCATCCTGGAACTTCGATAGCTCTAACCCAATAACTTTTCCCCGGAAATTTACCTTAAAACTCTCCTGATATTTTTGCCAAACTTTAGTAAATACACACACATTTTGGAATGATTATTCAGACTCATCTTCAACAAACGTCCATTAGAACAACCCCATTTTGAAGCTATTCTACAAACGTCTGACTGACCCAAAGTTTTAAATGGGACACCACCAACTTCCACCCAAGCGAGTCTTCCCATCTGAACACACTCGTCCCCATATGGCAAGATGTAGAACCGAAACCACTACCCCGCACCAGCATTTTTCAGCGGGAAATATTCCCATTACCCTGGAAGATTCAAATTCCAATAGTAACCCAAAGTTCTCCCAAGTAGCTAATCTCAAAATATCCGAAACCCTCCGTTAAATAGAACCTTTTTCAAATTAGCTAAGAGACGCCATCTCTTTAACCCATCCATCAAGACATAGAAAGAACTTTTTTGTTCAACACATTCCACGTCAAGGACAATCGAAGGAACAATTCCGCCTCAGATTCCATATTTATTTTCTTTACCACCGACACAAACACTTACCATTACCAAAACTTCCAGCAAAGCAAAGAAGTACAAACCTTATGTCCTGATATTCCTCGCCAGTTTCCGTCCTCCTTCTTTACCTCTTCCTTCTTATTTTCTCTCCTTAAATCTAGCAAGATTTGCCATTATTTGAAACGACCAATCCACACCGTGCCCAGATTTCACACAATCTCTCCTCGTTAAACACATTAATGAATTTCACAAATCCAATCGTCTACCACTTTTCGATCTTTTTTCGGAATAAACGAATCCACACATGGACCATATTGATTGCAATGTAGAAATAAATCGTTAGCCGAAACATGAGTCTGGGAAATTTGTACAAAAACATACACGGTAAATCTTATCAACATCTTCTAACTTTCGAACGAACCCACCCATCTCTTAATAATTATCGATTAAAGGGAGATATATGGAACCAATTGAGGTGAGGCTTATGAATGAGTTTTTGGAATGTAAAGGGATAAACATGATTGGAAAACGGAAAAATAAAAACAATGATTCGAACCAAAACGATTAATGTCCCTAGCCTATGATGTCCCACTTTTGTGTCCGTCTCTGTTGTCCCACCGACAATGATGTACCACCTATGACTCCCAACTATAATACCCCATCACTGTATACCATTCGAATCAATCTTGATTACGAAATTAAAATTAGGGATTTTTTTTTTGAATTAATGAGGTACAGGAATTAAAAAATGAATGAAACATTGGGAATTAAATATTGCGGAAAAGAAGAGACATTGGTAATATGTAGACCAAGATGGTGGTGGAGCGTTGAACTCCGCCTAATCTTGATACCTAGCGTACCTTTTTCGTTATTAATCCGTTTTTCGAGTTTCTTAGCTTTTTTTTTTTTGGAATCTCATGAGACTACTATCTTATGAACAATATAAAATGGACGATTATATGTCGAATTAAACAGATAAGTTTGCACGCTTTCTTTAAATCCATATTTAAGCTTTGTTTTATTTATACCTTTCAAACTTTGTAATTACCACAAGCTTTTATACCATATATTATATAAATATATATATATATTATATAATATATAAATATATACCTCTATATATATAATAAATATAAAAAATAAATATTAATATGTCTTACATATAATAAAGTCCATTAGTCCATGGATTGTCCAATATTTTTCCATGATCACAAGTCCTTTACATCCTTTTTCTTATAAACTTATTTAGTAACTTTTAATTACTAGTTTTATACATAACTTTTTATACATAAACCAAAAGTGTACAAGGCTTATACATCAATTTTAACATAATATTAACATCCATATAACATGTGAAAAAATGTAGAAATCAATGATCACAAGTAAAAATCCATTTTTCATGTTAAAAAATTTCCTAAATGTGAAAACTATAATATAACTCATATACATAAATATAAATGTAAAGACCATAAAGGGTTTTTAGTAACCAAAAACTATGATGAATATGAAAAACCCCCACAATCTTACACTCTTATTTAGATTATAAACCAAAGCTTGCAAGATCTTGAAACCCTAAACCTTAATCTTCCATTTTTCTTGTTTAACACTTATAAAGGCTTAACCAAACCTTCAAACCATCTTAGTAGGTATTAGATATGTTGTGTGTATACTTGTATAAGTTGTAGAAGAATTTGTATGGATGGTGGTGGTGCTTAGTTTTGAGCCGTGGGCTTGTATGGAGAGAAAGAGAGGATTTTGTTAGTTTTTGTTAAGTGTATAAGAGTGTGTATTCTTACCACTTAGCTATGCATGTGTAGTATATATTAAGGTGGTCAAAGAAAGACTAAAGACTAGTCAAAAGGGAGGGTTGGTCTTGGGAACATAGAGAGTGTCTTAAGGAAGATGGTTGGTCAAAGAGACATAAGTCTTAATTAGTAGAAGATGTACATTGTCTAGCTAGCTCATGGTTCCCTAATGTGAGAGTTATCCCCATGGAATAAAGAAAGTGACTAGCTAAATATTTCTTAAGTAAAATAAAATGAAAGTATTACTTGTATTGTAGAAGTTGTAATTTATAAACACAATGTATAAATTTGTAAAGTTCAAGTCTTGGTTTATTTCCTTCATGAGGAATTCGGCTCATATGATAAATTTAGATAAAGTTTTATAAAACTTTGAGTATTAGTAATAATCATAGGTATTTGTTGAAAAAAAAAAAGGCCCCCCCCCGAAGAAAAGTTTTGGTGCTTCGGTATGCCTGAATGTTAGTTAATTACGAAACGAAATTAATTTTACTTAACCAATAAAAATAAAATAAAAAAAGTTAATTATTACATTCGAAAAATAATATCTTGCTCGCTTTAACGAAAACTTTAATTTGTTTGGTGTCCGTTTACGCTAATTGATAATTTATAGCTTACGCGATTTAACTTAACTAATAAAATTAAAAGTAAACATGTACGAGAAAGAAAAAAAATAATTAGTGAAATATATGACGTCGTAAATGACCTGAAAATACAGAATGTTACAGTCTCCTCCAGTTAGAAGAGCCTTGTCCTCAAGGCTCAGGTTGCAACACCTGAAGGAGGTACGGTTTCAGAGAAGAGATGCGGATATTTCTTCCGGAATTGGTCTTCATGTTCCCAGGTATACTCAGCTCCTTGCCGAGAGTTCCAACGAACTTTGACTAATGGGATTCTTTTTCGCTTTAGCTTTTTCACATCTCGTTCTACGATCTTAATAGGCTCTTTGACAAATCGCAAATTTTCATCAATCTCGATCTCATCCAAAGGCACCTGAACATCTGGCTCAGCCAAACATTTCCTTGAGGTTAGAACACATGAAACATGTCCCTGAACACAGCTTATTCCTGGGATAACTTAGCCAATACGCTACCGTTCTAACACACTCCACTATTTCCAAACGGGTCCCACAATCGTGGTGCCAGCTTCATTCCTTACCAAATCGTACCACTCCCTTCCATGGAGATACCTTAAGTAACACTCGGTCTCCAACTTTGAATTCAAGTGGCTTACGTCTCTTATCAGCATAGCTTTTCTGGCGACTCCTTGCCGTTTTTAGCCTTTCCTTAATCTGAAAAATATTTTCTGTCATTTCTTGCACAAGTTCTGGTCCAATAAGCTGACTTTCTCCCATTTCAGTCCATATCACGGGGGATCTACACTTTCGCCCGTACAGAGCCTCGAATGGTGCGCATTTAACGCTCGTGTGGTAACTGTTATTATAAGAAAACTCAACAATGGAAGATGAGTATCCAACCGCCACCAAAAATCCATAACATTAGCTCGAAGCAAATCGTTCCAGCGTCTGGAATAGTATAACGCTCACTCTGACCGGTCTTAGGGTGGTAAGCCGTACTCATATGTAGTTTTGTACCTAACGCCTTCTGAAGAGCTTGCCGTAAGTGTGACGCGAATCGACCATCACGGTCTGAGATGATTGACACCGGCACACCATGTCTTGCCACAATCTTGTTGATATAAATCCTTGCTAGCTTCTTCGTTTTGTAATCTTCACGAATAGGTAAGAAGTGAGCCGACTTGGTCAATCTATCCACTATGACCCAAATCGCATCGTACCCACTGCTGCTTCTAGGCAACTTTGTGACTAAGTCAATTGTTATCTTCTCCCATTTCCACTTAGGGATTTCTGGTTGCTGAAGTAATCCTGAGGGTTTCTGATGTCCGGCTTTAATCTTAGAGCACGTAAGACACCTGCTAATGTACTCAGCAATGTCTCTCTTCATACCAGGCCACCAATACAAGTCTCTCAGATCATAGTACATCTTATATGCACCTAGATGTATTGAATATCTAGAAGTATGAGCTTTATCCATAATCAATTTCCTTACACCACCAACTGATGGAATCCAGATACGATCGAAGAAGTAAATTCCACCGTCATCTCGTTGTTCAAAGTGTTTTTCTAATCCTCTTAGCCATTCAGCTGGGGCTTTGAGATCCTTGGAAGCTTCGCCCTGTGCTTCCAAAATCTTAGCCTTAAGTCCAGAATGAATTAATACTCATGGCACGTACTCGTCTTAGTTTGAGTCTTTCTTTTCTACTCAATGCATCTGCTACCACGTTTGCCTTGCCCGGGTGGTATTTGATCTCACATTCGTAGTCACTGAGCAGCTCGATCCACCGCCTTTGGCGCATATTCAAATCTTTCTGGTTAAATATGTACTGGAGACTCTTGTGGTCAGTGTAGATAACACTTTTCGTCCCATAAAGATAATGTCTCCAGATTTTAAGGGCGAACACCACCGCACCCAATTCCAGGTCGTGGGTGGTATAATTTTTCGCATGCGTCTTCAGCTGTCTTGATGCATACGCTATCACTTTGCCCCGCTACATCAATACGCACCCAAAACCTTGTTTTGATGCATCACAATAGACCACAAAGTCGTCTGGTCCATCGGGGAGTGCTAACACTGGAGCATTGCATAGCTTCTCCTTCAGAATGCGGAAAGCTTCATCTTGCTTATCGCCCCACACATATGCCTTATTCTTTTGGGTCAACAGGGTGAGAGGTTTGGCGATCTTGGAGAAATTCTCAATAAACCTTCGGTAATAACCCGCCAATCCTAGAAATGAACGGATTTCAGTTGACGATTCAGGGGTCTTCCAGTTCTTGACCGACTCAACCTTGCTAGGATCCACGTGGATACCGTCACGGTTGACCACATGTCCTAGGAACTGGACTTCTTTTAACCAAAATTCGCACTTTGAAAATTTGGCATATAACTTCTCCTTCTTGAGTAAGTCTAAAATCGTCTTCAGGTGGACTTCATGTTCTTCTTCTGACTTTGAGTAGATTAAGATGTCGTCAATGAACACAATTACAAATTTGTCCAAATATGGTTTGCAGACGCGGTTCATTAAGTCCATAAATATTGTTGGTGCGTTTGTCAGCCCAAATGGCATAACTGTGAACTCAAAATGCCCATATCGGGTTCTAAACGCGGTTTTTGGTATATCTTCTTCTCGAACTCTTAACTGATGATATCCTGAACGAAGATCTATCTTGGAGAAACAACACGCACCTTGTAATTGATCAAACAAGTCATCAATTCTGGGGAGAGGATAGCGGTTCTTTATAGTCAACTTATTTAATTCCCTGTAGTCAATACACATTCTCATCGCACCGTCTTTCTTCTTAACAAAAAGCACGGGTGCTCCCCATGGGGAATGACTGGGTCTAATGAAGCCCTTCTCTTGAAGTTCTTTTAGCTGGTTCGACAACTCTAGCATCTCTGACGGAGCTAATCGGTATGGCGATTTAACAACTGGCGACGCGCCTGGAATCAGATCGATGCGGAATTCTATCTCTCGCACAGGAGGTAAACCTGACAGATCATCTGGAAATACCTCAGGGAAGTCTCGGACAACCCGAATGTCATCAAGCTTCTTTTCATCAGCCTTGATACACGCAAGTGATCCAAGATCCTTTTCCGGCCTCTCGCCTTGTACTTCAAGAATCTCGCCATTCGGAAGAGGAATACGGACAATCTTTTCATAACAATCTATGACAGCTCGGTGGTATGACAACCAATCCATGCCAATAATGACATCGAAACTTCCTAGTCGGGTCGGGAGTAGGTCAATTTTGAAACAATGGTTATATAAAGCTAAGGTACAACCTCGTAAAACAGTGTTGGTACTAACCACCTTTCCATCTGCTAACTCTACTTCATAACTAGTATTTAAAGCGGTTGGGGCAATATCAATAAAAGGTGTAAACGCAGAAGATACAAAACTCTTCTCAGCACCAGAATCAAAGAGGATACAAGCGTAGTGATCATTAAGAAGAAACGTACCCGTGACCACATTCGGATTCTGCTGCGGATTTTCAACCACCACGTAAGCTCTCGCACGAGCTCCCTCATTCTGCTGGTTCCTTCCCTTTGGACACTTGTCCTTGAAATGTCCTTTTTCACCACATCCATAACAAGTCACATCCTGAAGAGGGGTAACTCCTGCACCTGGAACCCTAACCCTGCAATCTTTCTCCTGATGACCAGTTCTTTGGCACTTCTGACACTTTGGAGGGCATCGCCCATTATGGTGAGAGTTGCAACGGTTGCACTTTGGTAGATTCCCAGCATAACCTCTACCCTCAGCTGGGGCTGCAGCATAGGCCCTGGCAGTTTCCTGCCTCCTGTTTTGTTGTTGGTGATAGTTGTTGTTTCGGTTGCGGTTGTTGTTGTTGTTATTGTGGTTGTTATGGTTATTGTTGTTGGTGTTTCTTTGGTGGTCTTCCCATTTCCTTTTATTGCTTTCACCAATTCTGGTAGCCCTACCCTAAACTGTTTGCTCGACCAGTTCACGGGCCATGTTGATGGCATCATGCAGAGTTGCAGGCTTTGAAGAAGTGATATTTCCTTTGATTCTTTCAGGAAACCCACGAACGTACTTTTCAATCTTCTTCTTTTCAGTGGGCACCAATTCAGGACACATCAAGGCCAGCTCATGGAAACGATTGTTGTATGCCTCGATGTCATCTCCTTTCAGAGTCAGAGTCCAGAGCTCTTGCTCCATCCTTTGGATTTCGATTGCTGGGCAATATTCCGTAGTCATCATCGTCTTGAATTCAGTCCAAGGAATACGGTTAGCATTGACGAGCCCTAGGGTGTGCACGTTCCCATTCCACCATGTTAACGCACGACCCTCGAAAGTACTAGCAGCAAACATAACTTTGTCTTCCTCGGTACACTTGCAAATTTCAAACACTTGCTCCACCTTCTCTATCCAACGCCTTAAACCAACCACACCCTCCGTTCCATTAAATGAATGAGGCTTTCCATTCATAAAGGTCTTGTGCGAACAACCTTGCACATTCACAGTTCCTCCAGTATTCCCAGTGTTTCCTCGTGAACTTCCAGCACTATTTAGATTAGCCCTAGACTTTTCGTATTCTTCAATAGCTTTAGCTACACGTTTCTCCACCAACCTCTTAACAGATTTCTTTTCAATCTTCTAGGCGGCATAATTTTGTCAACAATACAAGTACAAAATTCGGTAAGAATTTGTAGAGTACGTCGAGTCGAGGTATATGATACTAACAGAGGAAATAAGAATACTACAATACTCATGAATTTATCATCAATACAGTATGCAATTCTATAATGAATCCACATAGCCACAAGATTAACTTTCACAATGATAGTTATTTTAAACGGTGATGCTTTTATAAATAACATCATTAATTAGAATGGTCAATATTTATATATCGACCGATACGAATGAATAGTAATACGCTAGAAGATAGACATAAGGGATCGAAATTAAACCAAGTATTATATATAAACTATATAATACAATAATGATAATCAGACGAGTAAGTAAGGATCGGGGAATACGCGCGCGGATATCGGATAAGCGATGAAGGATTCTGTATTTTGAAAATGAAAGGAAAGAAAGTCTTTAAAAATTTTGGTTATAGACTAGGTTTTGAAAATGACCCAGTTCCCTATAACCTTGGCTCTTGATACCAATCTGTAACACCCCCAAAATCTGGTAGCAGCGGAATGGTAACAATGGGGTGCTACGTCATAGTACAACAATCAAGATATAAGAAACGACCTCAAAAGAGACGTTTAAATAAAGTTTCATTCGATGCATTATAAAATATCAGAGTTTTCAGTTATGGTCCCAAAATATTAAAAGAGTCATAAACATACTACATACGTTCTTTTAAACAAAAGCTTCATAATCCCAAAAGATGACATAAGTTTTTAAAAGATAAAGTTGCATCGAATTTAAGTAAACACATAATCCATCTTCATTGATATCCGTCACGGCTCCCATCCAAGCTTATACCTTAGGACCTGAAATTAAACATGCTAAAGGTCAACACAATGGTTGAGTGAATTCATAGGTTTATCAGTAAAAGAGTGGACCACAAGATTTAGGTAATGGTAGACTATGAAACAAATTCAGTAGTCCAAAACATGTATTATTGCTTAAAGCTCATGACACCGAAGCCTTCAGTGCCCCAAAATAATGTAGGGTGTCTGCCAAACAACCTACTAATTCCTCTAAATGTTAAATGCACCATGATCAACTTGTGACTATAAATTCCAGGTGGGGATTGTTAGTCCCGATAGATCTATCAACAACACTAGCGCTCACTATAATAGCAATTGACGGTTCATGATTTGGTAGGGACTTAGATGCCAATGCGGTAACTTAGGCAATAATATTCAGGCAATAATCTGGATAACATACAATTTAAAACACTTGTGTCCAAAGTAAAACAAGCATGTAATTTCACCCTGGAGAGTTTGTAAAACAGTAGATGTAAATGGGGCAATGAACTCACCTTAGAAGTGAAGGGATGAAATAAGTCGAGTGAATGACATAAAACGTGTCACGAAAATATCCGAAAGCAACCTAAGTAAATATGGTTCGTATGAGTACTAAGTACTTTGAATAACTACTACCATATATAATTCTATATAGCTACATCACTATCTAATTGTGTTTATGAAATCATATTTAAATCGCGTTTGTTAAACAAATACCACGTGTTCGTACTCGTATAATCGAATAAATAATTTAATTGTATTTGTAAAATAATGTTTAATAAAGTTTAAGACATGTATAAATATTATATAAATGATTCTAAAATGTTTCGTAAAAATTTATTTTAAAAACGAACCAACACTATTCATGTCAGGAAAAGTGTATAGTTTACAAACTATACATCCGAAAATTATGAAAATTGGCAGGTTTATGTAAAATGTCGTTCCGAACAACTTTGTAGTTTTACACTTCGGCTCAATTAGACCTGAAGGTCCTTAAAAATGAGTTTCAGTAGCTGCTGAAGCATTTACGGTTTTTCAGCTTTTATAAATAATGTTCGATAACTTTGAAGCGTCGTATCCTACTCTTTAGTGATTCTTTCGAGCACGTTCTTGTAATTAAAAGTTCTACTTATTTATGATATTTTCCAAAAATAAATGTTCTTGATGAATAGTAACTTTTTATAAAATTATTTTTATAAAAGTATTAATTATCGTAAACTTGTAATCGTCGTATCTCCCTCGTTATAAATTGGTTTTTCAAGTTTCTTACCTTTTTGGAATCGTCATGAGACGTAGTAATTTTATAAAATATATGTTTTAGATTTCGAATTTAAAACAGCCCTTTTTGTATATTTTTATATATTTATTTATATAACTTGTTTTATAAAATTTTCAACTTAATAAAATACCACAAATCTTCCATAAATCTTTATATCCTATGTCTCATATATTATAGTGTCCATTAGTCCATATTGTCCAAGATTTGTCCATGATCACAAGTCCTTTACCACACTTTCACTTATAAACTTATTTAGTAACTTTTTAGTAACTAGTTTAGGTACATACTTCTTAATAAGTTAACCATACTTATATAAGGCTTATATTTTCATTATAACATGTTCTTAAAATCCACATGACATATAAAAAGTTCATAAAACCATGATCACAAGAAAATCCATTTTAAAAGTATCCTAAATGGTGATTTAACTATATAAACATTATACACATGAAATCATAAGTAGAAAAAAAATGATTAGGGTTTTAGATAACCTTAGGTAAATGAGTAAAGAATGACCAACAAATCACACCCTTGTGATTTAAACCTTTGCTTGAAAATAAAGGGTGAAAACCCTAAATCTCCAAGAAAACCTTAACTAGCTTTAACCCTTGCTTTTGTAAAAGCTTAACCAAGACTTTAAACCTCCATGGTATGCCTTAGGTATGATGTATGATCACTTGTAAAGGTGGTAAATAAAAGTTTATAGATGGTTTGTGTATATTTATTTTTGGACGTGGGAAGTGGAGCACCAAAAGAGAGAAATGGTGTTGATTTACTTAATGAAATGAAAAGTGAATGTGTACACTAGTATTATATGTTCCAAGGTGGTCAAATGGACAAGTTAGTTAGTTAAAATTGTCAGGAGACAAGGGGGGGGGGGCAAAACACAAAAAGGGAAATAGGGGAGTACTTGGTCAAAATCACTAGTCCTAAGTCTAAGTCTTACTATCTCTAGATGTGTACATGGTTCTTATTTATGATAAGTGTTCTTTGGTCCCCTTAGATGGAAGTTATCCCATGAAATGAAAGAGAGAATTGACTAGCTAAATATCTTGTAAAAAATAAAACTAATATTACTTGAACTTTTAATAACATGTGTAGCTACATGTAAAGACGTAATACTTGAAAATTGTAAGACTTGGTTTGATCCTTTCATGTGAAATTCGGCTAGGATGATAAATATGGTGAAGTTTTATAAATTTTTGAGCATTGAGAATAAAAATGAGTATTTGTTGAAGCGTAGATAAATTTTGGTGCTTCCGGGTACGCCTAAATGTATTTAATTACGAAACGTAAACGTTTTACGTAAAAAAATAAAAATAAAATATAACAAGTTAATTATTACCTTCGTAAAATAATATAATGCTCGCTTGACGAAAACTTTAATTCGTTTGGTGTCCATTTACGTTGAATGATAACTTCTAGCTTACGCGATTTAACTTAACACTTCAATTTAAAAGAAGTGTACGAGAAAAAAATAATTAGTGAGATATATGACGTCGTAAATGACCTGAAAACACAAAATGTTACACTTTCTTCCTCTTCACCTTGGGATGGGAGCCCTCTCCCTCATCAGCTCCTCTTTTCTTGTTCTTCATCTTCTTGGCAGCAGCTCGAGCTTTCCTCTCCCTAATAGCAACAATTTTAGGATCCTCCACCTCGACCTCCTTATAATGGTTAGTTTTGTCTGGAATGGTCTAATTTGCCAGAAGGGGAGGTGTGGTGTGTTGTACACTCCGATCTTGATCAGTAAGGGCAGTTCCTTTCTCAATGAAGGCACCATATAAAAAAGGGAAACGAAGGTATTCAGACATGGTGATCACTGTAAAAGAAAACAAAACATCATGAAACGCCGAAGCAACTTTACACATAAAGTTATAATTACAAAGCATTACCATTCCCCTTGGTATCTTTGAAAATAGGACGAAAACCAGGAAAATCCTAAGTAGTAGCTAGCCCTCCCTAGAAAAGAAGTCCGGAGGGAACGGGCCTGAGATATATGACCATCTCGGTCAGGATCTGCACATCCTACGCACTAAAGCCATCCTCCGAACGGGATCATTGACGTCTGAATCACGGTGTCTCTAAGTCATGGCGTCCGGAATGACTCTCCTGTCTAGAAAGAAAAATCTCTTTTTCCACCCTTTAACCCAGAAAAAGTCTCTCGAAATATTTGACCACCAACACCTTTACCAACTCTTTTCTTAAAAGAGAACTAATGTCATTGTTTACTAACTTTGTAAAAAATGCAAAACAAATTTATTAAAGGGACAATATCTAGACTTCAACAGTACAACTCAAACATCGGTTCAATCCTAACGGCACAAGCTGGGAAATACGTACGTGAAAATGCTTGATAATAGCTAATAGAAAGGCAGAAAAAGGCACCCTTATTCCCGAAAACTCAAAGTCCTGTTCATATAGTCCTATTATTTCGTCCGACAATTTATCCATGGTCCATCCCTTGGTGAGAGCAACAGGATGTAAATCTAGAGGGATGCCATGTCGGACCGCCAACGATTTAACATCCTTGGCAGTCATGTGGGACTCATAAGATGACATGTCAAACTTGGGTAACGCCGTAACATCAGTAGTTTGATCCTCCTCAAACATTGTCAAAGATACCGAAGGGGACGGGTAATACTAAAAGATAAACAAAGACGAAAGGTATACCTAAAAAATGAAGCCAAGGATCTTGAAAGGACGATCGGGGGAAAAAACACGCAGTAAAAATGCAAGAGGTCAGCTATTTATAGAGGAAAAGTGGGATACGAAACGTCGTGTCATGTTAGATCTCCAACGTGGGCCTGATCTCCACGTCCCTTGGGTGTCCCCCCCCCCCAAGACGTCAGACACGTGCCGGCCAGGCTCCTCCCCAAACCTCCCCCCACCCCCCCCCCTCCAAGTTCTTATGGACTTTTAAACCTTTAAGTTACGTTGTGTGGTGATCTACTTTTAAGGCATACCAAGAATAAAAATTTTATAATAATTTTCCGACTACAACCAAAAAAACCAACCTTTAAGTGGCAACAGATATTCCAGTCGTTTGTAGATTCGTGGTAATTAAGAGGTTCAAAACATTGAGCCAGGTTAAATCTCTCAATTTATTTATATTTTGGTTATCTAATTCGAGTTAATTCTAATCTAAGTCAAACCTATGCAAAGCCCTATGTTAGTTTCTAGTTTAATTTAACGTGTAAGGAGGGGGGGGGGCGTGACTTACGGGTTCAGCCTGAGAGACTGGCAGGGTTTTTGCTTTTTTCTCTTTTTTTTTTGATATAGTATCTAGAAATAAGGCTAGATTAGTAGCACAAGGATATAATCAACAAGAAGGTATAGATTATGATGAAACATATGCTCCGGTAGCTAGATTAGAGTCTATTAGAATACTTCTTGCTATTGCTTGTGCAAATGATTTTAAATTATATCAAATGGATGTAAAAAGTGCTTTTCTAAACGGTTTTATAAACGAAGAGGTTTATGTTGCTCAACCTCCGGGGTTCATTGATTTTCAAAAACCAAACTATGTTTATAAACTTAAAAAGGCTTTGTATGGTCTTAAGCAAGCTCCCAAAGCTTGGTATGATAGACTAAAAGTATTTTTGATAAAACACGAGTATTCAATGGGAATGGTCGATAATACACTTTTTACTAAGAAATCAAAATCACATCTTATAATTGTTCAAATATATGTCGACAACATTATATTTGGTTCTACGAGTCAAAACTTGTGTGATGATTTTGCAAAAATCATGCACGACGAGTTTGAGATGAGTATGATGGGGGAGTTGAACTTCTTCTTGGGTCTTCAAATCAAACAAATGGAAGACGAAATATTTTTCAATCAATCCAAGTACATCAAGGAGATGTTAAAGAAGTTTGGGTTGGAAGATTCCAAAACAACCAAGACACCAATGTCAACGGAGATCAAGCTCACTAAGGACGATGAAGCCGACTCCGTGGATAGCTCTAAATATCAAGGTATGATTGGTAGTTTACTTTATTTAACTGCAAGTAGGCCTGATATTATGTTTAGTGTTTGCTTATGTGCTCGTTTCCAAGAAAATCCTAAGACTACCCATTTAGAAGCCGTTAAGCGTATATTTAGGTATATTAGAGGAACTAGTCACTTAGGATTATGGTATCCGAAAGGAACCGGAATAGAAACTGTAGTTTATGCCGACTCCGACCACGCGGGTGATTACGTTGATCGCAAAAGCACTAGTGGCATTTGTACGTTCATGGGATGTTGTTTAACATCTTGGTTCGCTAAGAAACAAACGGCCCTTGCTATCTCCACGACCGAAGCCGAATACGTCTCCGCTAAAAAGGCATGTCAACAAGCACTATGGATGAAACAAGCTCTCATCGACTATGGCATACGCCTCAACAACGTTCCGATTATGTGCGATAACAAAGGCGCTATCGACTTAAGTAAAAACCCCGTACAACACTCTAGAACTAAACATATAGAAATCCGTCACCACTTTCGATGCGATAACGTCCAAAAGGGCAATATCTCTATAAAAAAAAGTTGTATCCGAAGATAATATAGCCGATATATTTGCTAAGCCTTTAAAACGTGAAGTATTAATTATTTAAGATTAGGATTAGGAATGATGAAACTTATCATGGATAGTGATTCTCCATCATCTCAAAAATAATTACGGAAATTTGATGTAGTAATTAATCATTATTCAAAAGATGTTAATTCTCATTACAAGTTCCAATTGCAAAACTTCCGATCGTGAACATAATCAAGATTAGAATTTTATTAGATAAAGAAAATATGAATAAAATGACCATAGATATTTTTTAAAATCTACATGTATGGTCAATACATGAAAATTACAAAATCAATTAAAAAGGACGAAAAGAACAATCATCGAATGGCAACTCACACTTGTGTTGAAGATGTTTTGTTAAGTCTAAATGTTTATAAATGATTGTGTTATTAGTAATGGTCAAACTTATGCTAAAAGATAACACACTCCTAGTAAGATTGACTACGTTGAAAAGTTGCATGGTTCACTCAAAACTTGGACATCAACTTCGAAAATTATATCACATACTCCTAATAGTAAGTATAACACACTCTAATTGCTAAAAACACAACACCACGTCTCAATTAGCTCAAAAATCAACTCTGTCCGTATTTTTGGAGACTTACGGACCACGGATCCACCATATGGAGATCCGTATGTCATTTAGGTGGATTTGTGAGTCAACAGGATACCCTACTTTTAAATTGTTGGACCACTTGCCTTCTCCTCCAATAATACACCAACACCTACCTCTCATATCACCTAAGATTGAGCATTCCCGCCAACATCATTTCAAGCTATAATTAAGATAGATCCATACATTTCAAGATATCTACAATCATAATTGTAAGTTTTTCTTTTCTAAATCTTTATTTTGAAATACCTATTTTTATTACCATAAAAGGAAAAAGATTTGAAACAATAGATCAACTAATCCTTCTATAATTGAAATGCACATTTAATGTGTATCACCAAAAGTCAATTTTTCGCCTAAAACCCCAAGTTATGTGTTTTAAACAAAAACTCACAATTGGGATTTTCTTTGTACCATCTACCTACATAGTTAATACAAATAAAAAACGATTATTCTCTCATAAATGAATCCTCAAGATTTACAATTAATGTATTGTCTTGACTCATTTGACTTACGAGATAAAGCAAAATGAACATGTGCGTATAACAACATCATGTACATGAATCACATATATATCATAACTTATCTTAAACATATTTATCTATATTCTAATTATAAATTTACTAGGTCTGATTATGCTTGGAATGATGAAACCCGACTACAAAAGAACCAAAGCCTACATACCAAAAATCCATCACCAAAGGTCTACTCCAAACAATGCTAAAAACTCTTTTAAAACCCTTCGAAATCGCTTCATTCATGAAGGAAGACACATTGAATCTTCCTTCACCTTTGGCAACAACATCGTTGATCAATTCAGATCCATTCAATTTGATTGTCTCCCCACCTTAAATGGTCATATTTGTCCTCGTTTCATTATCAAATTCTATCAGAAATTTCAACTAATCCGAAATGTGCATGATATGTCTCTCTCGATTGGTTTCACTATTCGAGACAAGGATTTCATTATGACACTCGAAAAATTCGGTCAAGTCCTTCAAAATCCATACAAAGGAACATGTGTCTTCTCAAAAGAATGTTCATTAGAACTTTTAAACACTACTCGTGAAAAGCATGTCTCTTATCAAAATAATCTTCCAAACATTAGAGATGTCATTCTAAACATTTGCATTCCATCAAGTCATCAAATTGCTCAAATCCTACCATTATCCTTCGAGATAATCTTCCTCCCATCATCAAGGATTGAGAACTCATTGTTCAAGAAAATGTCATTTGTGTCGACACTCACAAGAGCTCCATAGATACATGCTCTGCTATCATGCTCTATCATATCAAGAACTCTCAAAACTTTAACCTTCCCTACTTTATTGCCCATAAAATTGAGAGTGTTAAAAATAGAGTCAATTGTCCTCTTCCATATGGTTAACTCATTACTCGTCTTTACTGATTCGTTCTTGCTAAACATACTAAACTCTTTCGTCCTCATCATACTCTACAATTCGTCTTACATTATCGAATGATGAGCTCTATCAATAGAAAGAATGAGAGAAAGAGAAATAAAAGTGAAGAAGTTAAGATTGACATACCTTACTCTCCATCGTCGGTGGAAAGCTCAAACCAATCATCTCCTTTGCTAGGATATTGGCCATCCGTGAATCAACTTTAGATTAGGAGTATCTCTAAGAATCATGAATTGCTATTTGAAGAATATTATCTCAATATTTGCTTGTAGTATCTTTATACTAGACTATTGATGTGTCGTTGTGTGGTATATATTTTTATGATTTAAGTTTTAAATTTATATTTTGTTGACTTAACCAAAAACAACACTTTAACGGGCAGTGTACTCGGTCGGTGGTAGATTCATGGTAAGTAGGGTGTCGAACACTTAAAGCGAGGTTAAATCTCTCAATTTATTAATATTTTGGTTATCTAATCTAAGTCAAACCTATGCTAATCCTATGTTAGTTCTAATCCTAGTTCTAACAGGTAAAAGGGAGGTTTCAGCCTAAGAGACTGGTACGGGTTTGATGGTGACTAGAATCAATTCAAGACACTTTAACCCACGCAAGCAAATTAACAAAGGATAAAAGAGCGGTCAAGCCTTATGATAGAAAACTGTATTAGCCATCGTTAATCCAATTAGAAGTTGGTTTGTTAATTCATTGGAATGATTACTTATCTCGAAGTGGCATATCATTCTTAGACTTAGGCAGGACTTCATCTTAAGACCTAGACACATTAATTCTGTCATAATTAAAGCATCCGCATAAACCATCCTTATTTGCTGATTATAATCTATCTTAGGGATTAAGGAAATGTTGATCTTGTTAAACCCTAGCTCATAGAGACTTTACCCACTTACTGCTTAACAGCGATTTATACTCTAGTAATCCACTTGTCCAACTATCTAATGGAATCAGAATGTTATTTGTTAAATTATCTAGGTTCACCTGCTAGTCAACTTGTTCACTAAACCAAAGGCAATATCCGATATCATAGTTAAGCCAGAAGTGTATCCTAGCACGGATTTAGCATGACAATATTTGTGATCCTATGATTCTAGATGTATAAATTACTATATGGAGAGCTATCACGGCATCTAGATTACTTGGTCTGTATCACTAGATCTAGTTGAATGATAGGTCGTATACTTAAGCACGTAAACAAGTATCATGTGATAAACATAATCAATAAATCAATGATAAATTAAGCAATCGAGATATAAATAAAATCAAACATTCAGATCTTCATAATATTGGTTAATACCCGAAGGTATTAGCCTTCAAACATCATAATTAATACAAGATTAATGGCTTAGCCAAGGTAAACTAATCGAGTTAACGAATGATACCAAAACCTGAACGATTACAAAAGTATAAGAAATTACACGTTGTCTCCTATGGATTGGAATGCATTGCAAGACCTCTTCTGCTCTTTTTCTCCTCTGAAAATTGACTTTTGTGGTTTAGGTATCGAGAATATGATTTAGCCCACATAAAACTCATTTTTAAGTTTTGTATTTATAGGGTCTGGAGTCGGTGTCGATACGGCGTATCTAATGTGTTGGATACGGCGTATTGGGTGTTTCTTGGAGTAGGGACCATGTTTGATATCTTCCATAATATTTACATAAGCGTATTGGTCTTCACTGGATACGGTGTATTAATCATGGATACTTCGTGGTCTTTAGTGAGTGCAAGCACAGATACACCGTATCTTCCTTGATGGATACGGCGTATTGGTTGTCAGAACTATAATCTTCAAAATATCTTTGTTTATGTTCCAGAATGCGCGCCTTTTGCTAATATTCACCAAGTACTCCATAATTACTGCAATTCTCAAATACAAATGATAAAGTAACAATTTTTTGCAATAATTATACAAAATAGGTTATTTACATGGGATAATTGATGTTATAAAATAGACGTTATTTGATGTCATCAAATATCCCCCCACTTGAATCCTACTTGTCCTCAAGTAGCCTTTAGAAGTTTATAAAAAAGTATCCCTAAGGATATTTTCCGTTAAGCATTTATTTGATCTATTACAAGTACACAACCAAACACCTTGTTAGCCTCAAAATATTGAGTCGAACAATGGAAGTTCGTTCATAATTATATGAGGTCTCGGTCACTAAATTATTATACGTTGTATTAGGCTACACGGGTAAACGGGCTCTTAAATGTAATCTAACCGGTCACGTGTATCGGGCGAAAGCCCAAGTAATCCCGAGCCCGGCCCGTAGAAATACCAAGGCATGAAAGCCTCTTGGTATTAACTATAAATACCCCTCTCCAAGTATGGAGAGGGGGTTGGTTCTTGTTAATTCTCATTTGTAATTTTGCAAGTAATCTTCCATCTTTTTCTTCTCTCTACCTTTCTCTCTCTAACTTCTCTCTAAACTTCTTCCATATTTTCTCATCTTAATTTCTTGTGTTTCAATATGAAGTGAAAGTGATTATAAGGTAACCGACAGAATATATGAACAAACATAGAAGTGGTCAAAGAAAATGAGAGCAAAGAGTTATTTGCTCCAACAAATCGCGAACCGGGAGTCTATAGAGAGTCATTCATTGAATTACTTTTTGCTAACGAAGGAACCATTGATCATAATAATAGTAGGTAAACCAAAATATAAGTATCAAGGGTATCATACTATAGTAGTGGTTAAAAGAAATTAACGTAAATAAGTATTCAATCAACAAAATAAACGTAGACAGTCGTGTTTGATTTAGTTGGCATGTATCCATCCGACGAAATCGTCATGACACCTGAATTTATAGAAACATTAAAATAAAACATTCAACAGTTCATGAAATTCATAGAAAATACTAATA
>BQNB010050034.1:0-41725 GCA_026074375.1 Tanacetum coccineum | reverse complement strand
GTATTTCGTCATCAATTAACTAGCATTACCAACCCATTGCTCATTACAAACCATATTCAAAAGTATACGCAAGTTTGACGTTCAAAAGTCAAACTTCGTAGTTGACTTTTACACCAAAAATAACCAAACTGGACTTGGCCGTAAAACGTTCGTTATTGAGAGTTACGTGACGATCCACCTAACGAAACGTAGGTAAAGGCGAACACTATCACTTTTCATTATCAAAAATAACTTTCAAAAATTTCTCGACTCGCTACGAGAAAGTCAAACTTTCTGGTCAAACTTGGTCAACCCAAAACCTATTAAAACGAAATTTTTGACATAATCTGACTATCAAAACACGCTTAACTATCCTATTTAAGCATACCAAAACCATCAAACTTTGGTCAATAACCAAATACACTTTCAATATTTTCCACACTTGAATCGTATAACAATAATTATAATACACGCAATATAATCAAATTAACCACACTAGAAATGTAACTAGTATACTCATAATGCTATAACAAAAATCAATTTTTGTTTCCCCCTTTGCTTTGAAATCGGACGAACCACCAAGACCAAATAAACCAACCTTTTTTAATCAAACCTCTTGCTAATAACAACAATCTAGCAATACTAAACACCCTCTTAAGATAAAAATCACAAGAACTTGACCAAAAATCTAACTTCTTCAAAACTTATTGCATGTAGGATTTTAATAGTGGGATCTGTAGGCCTCGATACAAGGATTAATAATATGTAAACAGATTTAATTGCATGTCGGAAAATTGACGGGAAATGGGGTGTGTTTGGGTGGCCGGTCGTGGATGGTAACAAGGGAGGAGGAAGAAATTTTTTAGTGAAAGAGTTATAAGTGTGAGTATTAGGTGCTATTTATAGGAAAAAAAACTTTAGGCACTTGACACTTTTAGCCCCTCCAACCTTTAAGTCTTTTAAAACTAATACAAATGTGTTTCTTTTATTAATAAAATCGGCCAAAGACTCGGGTCACACCACGTTAGTAAATATTTTAAATCTGTCCCACTAATTTTACTTTAAAACGTTTAATAAAACGTTAAATCAGGTAAAACACGACATTTAAACACGGTTTTTACAAAAAACTCGGGGAAACGCCGTAAAATACAAAAATAACAAAATCACGCTCTCGGAGCAACAACTTAAATTTTTTTGACTTTCTCAGACGCTAAAAACAAATAGAAACTCAATTACGGCTTGAAATTACCCTATAAATGGAAATTTTCACCAAACCTTATATAGTATAAACGACTATAATTAATTACGTATAAAACTAATTATCATAGCTCGAGATAAACGTTGACCTGAAACTCAGGTTGTTACAATACCACAACTTTTCATATGATTCACAAACTCATGACTCAGGTATTCTCCTACTCGATCAGATCGAATAGCCTTTATCTTTTTACCGAGTTGATTTTCAACTTCATTTTGAAAGACCTTAAATGTTTCAAACACCTCATGTTTATGTTTCATTAAGTAAACAAAACTATAACGGTTGAAATCATCTGTAAATGTGATGAAGTAATTAGCACTCTCTCTTTACACAGTTCTAAAAGGGCCACATACATCAGTGTGTATAAGACCTAATGAATCCTAAGCTCTTTCCACTTGATATGGAAAAGGCTTGCACGCCATCTTCCCAGATACACAAGACTTGCATTTCTGATGTGATTCATCGTGAGTGGGTTGTAGGAGCCCATCACGCTGAAGCATGTCTATGCGTTTCTTGTTTATATGTCCAAGATGACAATGCCATGGATAATAAGAGTCCAACACATGTTTAGCTCTTTTATTGCTAACATTATACATAGAACTAATATTTGGATAAAGATTATGCATATCTATTTCATAAATACCATCACGTGGAATTACATTACACATTATCTTTGGAAACAGAAATACCATAATTCGTAAATGTATGAATATAACTGTTATTAACCAAACGAGAAATTGAAACAACACCCCTAGTAACAGTAGGTGCAAAATGACAGTTATCTAATACAATTATCAAACCACTAGGAAGAATTAAATCAAAACTTTTGATAGATTCAATGGTTGCATGCATTCCTACAGACTTAAAGTTCCATGTTTCATCTTTTTGCTTTCTCTAAGTCCTTGAGAAGTATTATAGATATGAGTACCACACACCGTATCATACACCCAAGTCTTATTAGGAAAAGCATAGAGTTCTATAGTTAACCTAAAGTACTAGCCACGCTAGCATTCTTTCTCTTCTTCAACTCAGCATGGTAGGATGGACAATTCCTCTTCCAGTGACCAACCACCTTGCAGTGGTGGCAGATAGAGACCTTTTTTCAACTCCCTCCGATGGACCTAAAGCAAGGAGAAGTAATTAAGGCGAAATCCTCAATGGAAGAACCACTGGAATTAGAGTTAAAAGATTTACCATCTCACTTAGAATATGCTTACTTAGAAGAAAATGATAAGTTACCCATAATTATTGAAAAAGGTTTAAAAGATGATGAAAAAGAAGCTCTCTTAAAAGTACTTAAATCACATAAACAGGCCATTGCTTGGAAAATCACCGACATTAAGGGTATCGACCCTCGTTTTTGTACACACAAAATCTTGATGGAGGACGATTACAAACCCACGGTTCAAAGTCAAAGACGGGTTAACCCAAAAATTCACGAGGTAATAAAAAAAGAGGTCCTAAAACTTCTTGATGCCGGCATGATTTACCCAATCTCTGACAGCCCCTGGGTTAGTCCAGTGCATTATGTTCCCAAGAAAGGTGAAATAACTGTTGTTTCTAATGAAGAGAATGAATTCATTCCGACACGTTTAGTTATTGGGTGGAGAGTTTGTATCGACTATAGGAAATTAAATGAAGCAACTCGAAAAGATCATTTTCCATTGCCGTTTATGGATCAAATGTTAGAAAGATTAGCCGGAAATAAGTTTTATTGTTTTCTAGATGGATTTTCGGGGTATTTCCAAATACCGATAGATCCCCAAGACCAGGAGAAAACTACTTTTACATGCCCGTATTGAACTTTCGCGTACCGTCGCATGCCTTTTGGCTTGTGTAATGCTCCTGGTACTTTTCAACGGTGTATGATAGCCATATTCCATGATATGATCGAAAAGACTATGGAAGTATTTATGGATGATTTCTCGGTTTTTGGGGGATAGTTTATAATTCGTGCCTCTGCTAATTTAGAAAAGATGTAAAAAGGTGTGAAGACACAATTTTAGTCTTAATTAGGAGAAGTGCCACTTGATGGTAGAAAAGGAATTGTGTTAGGTCATAAAATTTTGAAGTCGGGAATTGAGGTCGATCATGCTAAAGTCGATGTTATCGCTAAGCTCCCTCACCCGACTACCGTAAAAGGTGTTAGGAGTTTCCTAGGTCATGCGGGTTTTTACCAACGTTTATTCCATAACATTTCCAAAATAACTAGACCTATGACTCACCTTCTTAGAAGGAAAACATCGTTTGTGTTTTCCAGATATTGTAATGATTCTTTCGAGACTCTTAAAAAGAAGCTACTGAAGCACCGATCTTAGTTGTCCCAAATTGGAACCTACCCTTTCAAACTTAGTGTGATAGCAAGTGATTTCGCGATGGTGCGGTTTTAGGACAACGAAAGATGACGCATTTTTTAGCCTATACATTATGCTATTAAGACAATGACCGAAGCTCCAAATTTCATTAACTACCATAAAAAGGGAAATTGATTGCCGTTGTGTTAGCTTTTGAAAAGTTTTGGCATATCTTTTCTTATCTAAAACATAGTGTATCCGGATCACTTGCTTTAAAATACCTTTATGAAATAAACAAGAATGCCAAGCCGAGGTTGCTGCTACCGGTAGAGTTCTTCTCCACAAGAATTTGATATCACCATCTGTCATGATAAAAAAGGAAGTGAAAACCTCGCCGGCCCGATCAGTTATCCTGACTTGAGAATCCTCATAAGGATGTGTTAGAATACAAAGACATAAAATGAAAATTTTTCCTTTAGAGACCTTGGTGTAATATCTAATGAAGTACCCACCATGGTTTGCAAACTAATGCAAATTTCCATGCTGGGAATTTTATCATCAAAGTAGTGACGACTCAACAAAGAAGAAGTTTTTTAAGGACGTAAACATTATTCTAGACGATCCCTATCTTTTTCGTAAAATTTGTGCGGAACAAATCTTTCGAAGGTGTGTGCATCGCATTAAGCAATGATATCCTCAAAGCTTGTCAATGAAGGACCACCGGGGGCCATCATATGCTAAACTCACCCGAGGCTTGAAAGTAATTTTGATTCCCGGTTTCTTTTGCCGAACCCATATTATCAAAGATGCCCAGTTGTAAAATCTTTGATGTATGGGGTATCGATTTTATGGGACCATTTCCATCTTCACATGGGAATAAATACATCCTCGTTGCCGTTGATTATCTTTCAAAGTGGGTGGAAGCGAAGGTGCTCCCCACAAATGATGCTCGAGTTGTAGTTAAGTTTTTGAAATCTCTTTTTGCCCGATTTGGAACACCTAGAGCTCTTATAAGCGATCGTGGGACCCATTTTTGTAATGATCAATTTGCTAAAGTAATGTCTAAGTATAGGGTCACTCATCGTTTTGCTACCGCTTATCACCCTCAAACGAGTGGTCAAGTGGAGGTGTTCAATCGTGGCTTGAAACATATTCTAGAAAAAACGGTTGGTGAGAACCGTGCCTCGTGGTCCGACAAACTAGATGACGCTTTATGGGCATTCTGTACCGCTTTTAAGACACCGATTGGTTGTACGCCTTACAAGTTAGTGTACGGAAAGTCTTGCCATTTACCTATCGAGTTAGAGCATAAAGCATATTGGGCTTTGAAACATGCTAATTTCAATCTTCAAACCACGGGTGATCACCGGAAGCTTCAACTTAATGAACTTAATGAGCTTCGTGATCAAGCTTACGAGAATTCTTTGATATATAAAGAGAGGACGAAGAAGCTTCACGACTCTAAGATCAAAAACCGCATTTTTAATGTTGGTGATCGAGTTTTACTCTTCAACTCTCGTCTAAAGATATTCTCGGGAAAGCTTAAAACTCGTTGGTCAGGACCTTTCACCATCACCAAAGTTTTTCCATACGGAACCATCGAGTTATCTCAACCCGATGGTCAAAACTTTAAGATGAATGGTCATCGTGTGAAGCTTTACTTCGGAGGGGACTTACCACCCAAGGTAGTCTAGGATCTCCAAACTTTCTCAAAGGACGAATAAATTCGGGGATCGAGTCAAGCTATGTGACTCGGTTACCAAAAACAAAGCGCTTCGTAGGAGGCACCCCATTCTTATCCTTCTATCTTCTTTCATATTTATAATGTGATGTGAGGAGGCTTGTACTCTTCCAATTCTTGTTGTTTGTGCTTGTGATTGGTTGTAGGATGGAGCCAAAAATTTTGAAGACTCTCGTGTTCGGTGTTTTGTCCCGGTCCACTCGAGCTTCCTAGCCTTTGCTTGCAATTAGTTTGGGGAAATCTGATATCCTAGATTATAATCGACTAACATTTATCTTTTAGCATACTTGATAAACGGCTTGAGATTTTTGTGATACTTTCTTCATGTTTGGATTATGCATTCGACTTTTTGAGTTCTAGTATGGGTTTTTTAAGTCTTAGGCTAGGAAACATTGAGGACAATGTTTAATTTTAGTATGGGGTAGTATATCTTCGATATGATCTTACCTACTTTTGCTGTTGTTCTCACGTACCCCGTTTTCCTACAAAAATTTTAAAATTTTAAGTCTTAATATCTAGTTAATTGTTCACATATATAAAAAAAAGAAATAAAAAAAATTAAAAAAATAATAATAATGTTGAAAAATATAAATAGTTAGTTGACACAAATGTAGGTTTTTCGTTGGTGAGAACGAAAAGTAAATTTTGACCCGACCGATTTTATATCTTAGCTTTCTCCTTAACCGTAAATAAGATTGATTTTGCTAATCCTTTTATACAAGGAGCTATAAAACAGCCAAGTCTAGCTTGAAAAAGTCAAGACTTTTGCACGTCCCTTAATTGATTTTAAATATGCGAAGTTCGATTTATTAGAGTTGAGATTATTGCCAGTCTATGTGACTTGTTAAAGTGCAGATCTTACGTCGTTAGGCTAAGTATTCACGAGTTTCTTTATTAGAAATTTTAAATTATGAAGAACAAGAAATGATAGAGTAGAGTATAAGTTTTGATGCTAAACATAGAATAGTGGATTCTTAAAGGCCTCATAAGTGTTAAATGTGGCTTTTTTCTCCCCAATGAGCATTTTCACCTTTATATATAATTTTTAAAATAAAATAAAAGTTTTTCTTTGTTTTTGTGCGATTCTTAGTTTAGATCACTTTCCTTCTGGTGAAAGTAAGGTACACCATTAGAGGTTTTGTCAGTGTTGTGGGGAAATAGACTCCTGGACCATGGTCGGCTCGCATACCGATGTGATAGTCGTTTAAAGGGTGGAGGGTCAATAAAAATATAATAAAAAAGTGGGCTGATAAAAGTTTACTACCTCTTGCCAGCTCACAACCGATGTGGTAGTCTTCTAAATAAGGCACATAGTAATAATAATCCGAGACTGATAAAAGTTTGCTGCATCTTGCCGGCTCACAACCGATGTTGCAGCCTTCTAAAAGGTCGAGGAAATTACCGAGGTCGAAATATGTTTGTTGCATCTTGCCGGCTCACAACCGATGTTGCAGCCTTCTAAAGGACCGAGGTTTAATAATGTTGCAATAATAATAATAATAAAGCCAAATTTTAACTCTGGGGTTAACCTAAAAAAAGCCTTTCGTCTCTGGGACTCGTATTTGATGTTGTGCGGATGAAATAAAAAGGATAACCTCCTAAATCATACTCAATGCGAAATTAGAACCTTAATGTGAACCTTTATTCTCACCATATCATCTCTTTAATGAAAGGATTTCAAGCTTTTAATGGGCTAACCGGGTTTACTTTATTAATAAGGGACATAATTATTATTCACCAAATAAAATAAAATCCTTATAGGAAAATATGAATAAGGGAGGAAGTACACAATTAGCTTTATAAGTAGTGGTTAGCATCATAGTCTTGTATTTTGAAATGATCTTGTTTTAAACTTGGCATGGAGAGTGTAAAGTCGATGACGATGCATTTTATCCATTTGACACTTTTTTTGTCTTTTTGTTCCGTGATCCTAAAAGTTATCAATGAATAATGAAAACAATACATTATGTCATACATGAATAAGTTGTAAGTTGTAAATTAGAAAAATCATAAAAATGGAAAAAGTTTTGAAAAATGGGAAAATAGGGTGTTTTAAAGCTTGTGATTTCTTAACTTTCCCCACAAAAGTCTTTGCTACTTTTCAAAGATTTAGTTTGGGGAAGTTTTGAGGTATTTGGTTTTAGAGCATATAACATTGCGTGAAGACACGCGAATCACATATTTGGGGAATTTTTTATATGTGAGAAATCACATATCCTTTTTATACCAAAAATGGCCCTAAAATGAACAAATTATGCAAATTATGCTTGTATATTGCTTGTTTTGTCATTTGTGATGTGTAGGTACGGATATTGCAAAAATCACAAGAAAACGGTCAAAACCGAACAAACACGAACACGAGAATGGAAAGAGTGCACAAGAGCCGGGAGTTTGATAGCAAAAAGGTCAAATAGTCAACCATGGTCAACAATGGTCAACTCACAAAAGACAAAAACCCTCAAAATACCCAAATGAGCCTTAATGTTAAACCAAATTCACAATAAGTCCTTAAAACCTTAACATCGTTAGTCTTTTTATTATAAAGACTAATGTCATTATTTATTTTATAACTAGAACCCTTAAGTCCCTAAACCAAACCCAAATCATAATCCCCGACCCAAATTCCTTATTATACTCGAACCAGGTCCAACACCCATTTCCACTGGGTCCAATACAAAACGTATTACAAATGGGGGCGGGAAAAATAGTTTTTTAACTGTTCACCCACGTCTCCCCCACTTTACCCCTCAAATATAATGCAATTAACCCACACCCTTTTTATAATTAATAACTGATCAAAGATTTTAGTACTAAAGCTCACATACAGCAAAGAAACACCGTCCTCAATGTCTTTGATTGGCTAGCTCTGTCAAAGGAATTACACGCGGGTCTCAAAAGAAACACACCTTGATGGGAAATTTACACTAAAAACAAGCCAAAAGAAGCACAAGGCCTCTGACACAAGGAATGCTACGCTGGCAATCCGTGTCATCACATATTGATCCAACGATGAAGATTGAAGATCCAATGATTGCAAGGATTAAAAGGCTGAGATCATTTGGAGCGTATGAGACCTAGAAGCTTCTCTCTCAGCCTATATAAAGAGCTCCTCACTCACTCACAAAGAGCATCTAGGAGTAGTGTGAATACAACTTAGTGTAGTTTTTTAAATAACTTTTATTTTTTTTGCAATTTAGCTTATTGTAATGTCTTAATTCAGTAATTGTAATATCCTTTTCAAACTTGTAATCAATACTCTTTTATTAATAAAAGTGTGTTTTCATTTTAATGTGTAATTTATGTTTTACTTAATAAGTAATTTGGTTTAATAAGCTCTTAATTAATCAAATAAGTTCTTAATAATCTGTCTTAATCTCTACATAAGCTAGCTATATTCTCATTTAAGCTCTTAAAGCATAAATGAGCTTATTATTACTTAAATCCACCCTCAAATTACCATAGCTTATTAAGGAAGGGAAGCCAATGGAAGGGCTTCCAGGACCATACCAGCTTATCAATTGATAAGTTGGAGCTTGTTGATAAGCTCAAAAGAGCAATTATAAGCCTTGTTTTGTGCAAAGGCAGTTGTAAGTCATCTCTTTACATTTTGTAGCTTAAAATTGCATTTTAGCGTATTACTATTTAATAATAGCTTATATCTGTTTAGTGTAGATTATTAATGCTTATTATAGATGTTAGATGCTTATTATGTGTAATTGTTAGCTTAGAACTTAATTTGCTTGTGATTTGTCTTAAAACAGTTAAAAACCAAAAATATTAGCATAGTTTTAATACTTAATTGTTCTTAAGCTGATTAGATTGTTAAAATCTGCATATTGGTCATATTATAGCTTTTTAGATCTGGTAACTAAGATTTTAGCTTAATTCTCATTTTTATAAGCTAAGAATGGATTTTAAAGGAATTTAAGGTGATTTTTTGGGTCAAGCAGTACTAACTCAAGTTAGTACTGCTTGAGTCCATTTGGTCCTTTAAATTTCATTTTAAATCTTATTATAAGTTTTATAGAGTCAGGATTTAAAGTTTTTTGAAGGCATAATTAAGTTTTAATCAAAGTAATGTGTAGTTGTTCAAATCTGTTAGCCTAAATCTAGTTTAATGTGCATTTTAAGCTCAAATATGTTATAGTTATTGTTATTGCTCAAATTGCTTTAGTTTTAGTGTTATAAAGTTGTAGAAGCAAGTACCTTAGGTCTGCATAAGTTAGTTCATAGTTTAGGCTATAAAAAGTGTCAACTGCATCAGCAGTCATAAAAAGCCAAATAGCCTTTTCTAGCTTAAAAATTCAGATAGGTAAAGTAGTTGTTAGCTTTTGATTTTTTGTGCACAATTAGATTTTAGGCTATTCTAGTTAGATTAAGACTTATTTGAGTTAAAAAGCTTATTTAAATACTTGTTTTAGATCTGCAATTTAGTTTTTTTTGTCTTTTCATTCAAAAACCAAAAGTTAGGTAAAAATGCATAGGCAGCTTTTTCATTAAGCATTTGAGTTTCAAAATACTTTTTAAGAATAGATTTAGGTAGCTTATTAGTCAAACTTTAAAGTAGTATAAGCTAGATTCCCATAAGGATCCATTAGCTTATCTAGAAATAAGCTTAAAAGTGCCTCCAGGGACTGTTTAGTTAACAGTTTTCATCAAGTGCTTATTTGAGAATTTTAGCTTATAGTTTTAGTTTTCTAGCTAAATCCTTGCTTAAAATTGTTAGTTTAAGATAGTTTTAAACAGTTTGTAGCTTATTAGGTCAAGGATTTAGCTTATGACTCTTTTTCATAGAAAAGTCAAAAACAAAGTTTAATAGCAAGTAGCTTTTTCATTAAGTCTTTTCATAGCTTATTCAAATTTCAAACTCCTTTTTGATTAAAGTTTTAGATAGAGCTTAGAATAAGCTTTCCATAGATATAAGCTAGATTGCCATAAGGTTCCAATAGCTAGCTTAAAAATAAGCTCAAAGTTGTCTCATTGTCTGTTTTAAGCTCAGCTGTGTCCCAAGTGATTTTTTAGCTTATTGCCTTTTGATTAGCTTATTTCCTGTATAAACTAGCTTATTAGGTTAGAAGTTAGTTGCTTATAGCTTATTAAGTCTTAGTTTTAGCTTATCTTAGTTTTGAGCTTATTAAGTTTTCAAAAAAGTAGAAAAAATGGTTAAATGTTTTCTGTCTGAATTTTAAGCTGATTTCTAGCTTATTAGTGACTTTCAAAAAAGTTGTTTTCACAAAAATGGCTTATTTTTATCTGTTTTACAACTTTGCTTTTTAGGTTTTTGCAAAAATAAAAAAAGGGGAAACCAAGGAAGTCGGGGGTGAGCAAGACTCGAACCCCCGACCTCAACCTAGTCTCACCCTTTATAAGCCTCAACACACACACCCCTCACCAACGTGGGGGGGCCCATTGGGACATTTACTCCAATTTTGGCACCATCCGATCCTTTTACCTCTTTTTTTAGCTTTATGTATAATAAGCACTTCAAGTGCTATTTTGATTTTTTCCCGACTTATTGAATTTAGCATTTTAGGATTTCTTATTTTTCCTGCATCCTGCTTATCATAAAAGCTATTTTTACAGAAATTTTTTTATATTTTTAGGCTTAAAAAGTTTTATATTTTTCGTGAATTAATTTAGTTAAAAACGTTATAAAATAGAAAAATAATCAAAAAAATAATTTTCTTTTTTATAAAATTTTCTTTTATCATATTCTAGGCTTAGGTTTGAAATTTGCTTCCGTAGGGTTAATATTTTGAAAATTCACTTTTTAAAGAACGGGTTTTCATATCCGTTCTCGTTTTCTTCGTTTTTAGCTTAAATTACTCTCGTTTTAGAATTTCCTTAGCATTTTCTTTTTAATAGTCATTTAGGATTAGAAAAAACATTTAGGGTTTAATTTTAGTATTCTTGCTTATTTGTCACGTTTTCTTTAATTACCGTTATTTGAATTTAATTGCTTAGTAATTAATTTTTCTTGCTTGCTTAAATTGTTTTTAATTGTAGATTTAGAAAATTAATCCAAAAAGTTTGAACCAATTCAAGTCATTGTCCAAATAACAAACGAGGTCTCAATTTCATAAGTCTTTGGGAAAACGACCTGGTAATCACTTACCGGTTAAACGTGTAGTATTTTTGTAAGATTTTTCCTAACTACCTTTTGACCCCAAGAGTATTTTTTTGGACTTGACCTATACTAGGATTTAATTTACTTATTATAATATTGACAACATCATGAATATTTCTAAAGATTCAAACGAGGTCCCTAACTCCAAAGAAACTCCAAACGCCATATCCAATCCCTTGGAGTAACGCCGCATCGAACCAACTTACCAGACCCTATAAAAACAAAACTCAAAACGAGTTTTAATAAGCAGGCTAAAAAATCCATATTCTCGATACCTAAACCACAAAAGTCAATTTTCAGGAGAAAAAGAGCAAAAGAGGTCTCTCAACAACGCATATCCAATCCATAGAAGACAAACGAGTAATTTCCTTTACTTTTGTAATCGTTCATTTTTGTATCATTCGTAACTTCGGTTTAGTTTAACTTGGCTAAAACAATTCCTCTTTTATTAATTATAATGTTTGAAGGCTAATACCTCCAGGTATTAGCCATTATTATGAAGATCTGAATGTTTGGTTTTGTTTATATCTTGATTGCTTAATTTATCATTGCATGCTTGTTTATGGTTATCAATTCATACTTGTTTACATGCTTTTGTATGCGACCTATCATTCAACTGGATCTAGTGATACAAACCAAGTAATCTAAATGCCTAGATAGCTCTTCATATAGTAGTTTATACATCTAGAATCATAGGATCATAAGTATTGTCCTTCTAAAATCGTGCTAAGGATACGCTTCTGGCTTAACTAGTTAACAGAAACTGCCTTTGGTTATTGAACATGTTGACTAGTAGGTGAATCTAGATAACTCAACAAATAATGTTCTGATTCCATTGGATAGTTGGACAAGTGGACTACTAGTGTATAAATTGCCATTAACCAGTAAGTGGGTAAAGTCTCAATGAGCTAGGGTTTAACAAGATCACCATTGATTTAATCCCTAAGATAGATTATAATCAGGTAATAAGGATGCTTTATGCGGATGCTTTAATTGTGACAAAATTAATGTGTCTAGGTCTTAGGATGAAGTCTCGCCTAATTCTAAGAATGATATGCCTCTTCGAGATAAGTAATAATTGCACTAAATAAACAAACCAACTTCTAATCGGATTGATGATGGCTAATGCAGTTTTCTATCATAAGGCTCGACCGTTCTTTTATCTTCTGTTAATTTGCTTGCGTGGGTTAAAGTGTCTTGAATTGATTATAGTCACCAACAAACCCATGCCAGTCTCTCAGGCTGAAACCCCCCTTTTACCTGTTAGAATTAGGATTAGAACTAACATAGAATTAGCATAGGTTTGACTTAGATTAGAATTAACTTAGATTAGATAAACCAAAATATAAATAAATTGATAGATTTAACCTCGCTTCAAGTGTTCGACACCCTACTTACCACGAATCTACCACCGACCGGGTACACTGCCCGTTAAAGTGTTTTTTTGGTTAAATCGGCAAAATATAAATTTAAAACTTGAACTATCCTAAATAAACACCACACAACGACACATCAAGTTTTTGGCGCCGTCTCCGGGGAGTGAAAATTAATCTTGTGTTTTATTTTATGTTTTGGTTTTTAATATTAGATTAGATCTAACCCTTAGGAGTAGTGTTGATTAGATTACTGCATATTCTTGTATATTATGTATATTTTGTATTTTGGTTAGTTTAATTGTTTGCTTGTATAATTGTGTGTTTAATTTAATTGTTTTCGTAATACAGTGTTCTAATAGATAACTCGATATGGCGTATCCACTTCCATCGTATTCATTTAACAGATTAATACGGCGTATTCACTTCTATTGGACATGGCATATCGATCATCTGGAACAGAATCAGAATCTTAGTTTTTCGTATTTGATTTTCATGCTAAATTTTTTTCTATCTTTCTTCAGAGCAAATACTGCTGATATTTTTACCCTTGTTACAGGACATATTTATCAGAGCTAGTCGATTGAAGAAAGTTATGGCAGATAAAGCAGATTACTATTCCGGGATAACAAGTATTAGGGATAACAAGTATTACCGTTAACAGGAAGAACGCTTATGAATTGAAAGGAAAATTCTTGGATGATCTGCACAACAATGCTTTTAGTGGAACAAACGGGAAGGACGCAGTTGAGCATGTTGAATACTACCTAAAAAGTATTAACCTAATCAAATTACCCAATGTAGATCATGATAAACTAAGAATTGTTGTTTTCCCAATCTCATTGGCTGGAGGTGCACGAAGATGGTTTGATAAAACCAAAGAATTAATCACTTGTTGGGTTGACTTAACTACAAATTTTTTTAGAAAATACTACCCGCCTTCTCGCATCGAGGGAATTAACACTCTCGTAATAAAATGGGACCCAGCCAATCCAAAATTCGAAGGCTGGTTGGCTACAAAGTTCATAAACTATAAAACGATAGATATATTCACCAAAGGAGCTTTGTGGGATTACTGGAAAATAGTGGTGATGAAATTGAGGTATCTGATGATGAATCTTCTGATCTTGAAGAATACTGGAGTAATAAGGATGAAACCGCCAAATTTTTTTAAGATAGAAACTGATGTTTTTGACTATGAGACACCTCTCTGTTTGGCATTCAATGAATATAATTACCTTCTCAAAGTAGATCTGGACTTACTTACAAAGGATATTATAGGGTTTAAAACCTATGAAGATTATAAAAACGACTAGATCTATGAATGGAACAAGAATGTACCATGGGTATATGACAAGCCATGGCTTAATAATGGAATATGGAAGGAATAGAAACCAATCAAACATACTTGCAAGCCTTTCAACTATAAAACTGGATGTTCGGAATGGCCAACCTATAGTTGGAGAGAGGATGGTTATTGTAATGGAGGAAATTTGCCCGGTGCTTACCATATTGGAAACTTGCTCCATTACTAAGACCTTGAATGGTATGAGGCTCTGGAAGATAGCGAACTAAAAGATAAAGCTTTAAGGAATAAAGCTATCATGGAAGGCTTAATCAGCGATGATAAATCAAGAATGATTGTTGGAAAAGATGGAAGAGCCATGTGATTAACTATCATGATTATAATGAAGGGGAATATGAAAACGAAACTCATAATGAAGGACATGAGTTATGTGGTATCAAAACTCGCGAGGTGCCGGTTTGCCAAATAAAAAGATACAAGATGATCAAATACTCGTTCAATTATGAAGAAGAATACATTGCTGTAAAAGAAGACGAATACGACGATCTTACAATTACAAGTAATGAGGCCTGTCGAGCTTACCAGGAAATCTTTCGGATAACGGACGAAGGATGGAAGGTTACGCGCACCGAGTGAGAAGCTAAAGAAAAGTCTAACTTAAAGACTTTGCTGTAAACAAAAGTGCTTCCCGAGAGACAACCTGGAATGTTATTTAATTTAACGAGTCTGACTTCCCAGACATCAATACGGCATATCCGCTCCATACCATACGGTGTATTGAATGTCTGGATGTTATCAGTCTTTATTTTTTATGCACTTTAAAAACATTATTGTTAGTTCTGTCAATACGGTGTATTCATGCACATGATACGGCATATTCAACAGACTGGCCCATATTTAGATACTTTTTACAGGTTTCTCAATATGGCATATTCCAGTTTATGGATACGACGTATCGATCTCATGTAAAGTTTTGTTTAGTTTAGTTAAAATTAACCGTAGGTACCAAGATAAGAATGCACATGTTTTTCCTATGTTTTATACAGGACCTTGAAAGCAAAGAAATATAGACGAATATTGGTGGAGAGTTTACAAATCTGGAGATCTTGAAGTGTTGGAGTCTTGAAACTTCAAGGCGGCTGTTCAACACAATCTTGCTAATAAACTCAACATGGAGAATCTACCGAGCAAAAATCAGGGGAGTTTCTTATTCTAATTCTTTTTAATTCCTGTATTTAATGTTTTATCTATACAAAGAGGATGTTGTATAATTCAAGTGGGGGATGGAATTAGAATGTTTACTTGTCCTATTTTTCACACTAAAATGCTTAAATTATGCTCAAATTTAAAAAAAATTCAAGCATACTTTTGTGAAATTACATGTTACATAACCCGCACACAATAACCCTTGTTAGATATTGTGAGGATTTAACCTTATCCGTTTCTAAATGTTTACCCAAATTCCACAAAATATGAGTGTGTTGGTGATGTTGTAGACTTTAGTACTTGGCTTGGTATATCTATTTAAAGATCACGAGAAACAGCTAAAAGTACTATGATTTAGATGGGGGAACTATATTAAACTGGTAAATTTTAGATTACAACCCAAATCACCTTCATGTTGCGTATTTAACTAACTACACTGTTAGTTAACCAACCCCCACCCCCGTATAAACCCTTTGTTATACCTCTCACTATTAAGAGTAAGACACCCCTAGAACAACCCGTAGAGCCAATCCTTTTAGTAACTACACTAAATTTATATGTTTCGTTACACCTTAATAGCCTTACCCTGTTAGAATTAAGTTTATTTTACAGTGCTATTGCTTAAAGTGGTAAAAGTTTTGTAATTTCCCTGAGTCCCTTAGTCAATTATGGTACGATTTGGAAGAAAAATGCACATCGCAAATGTGAAATTATATATAGTCAATACACATGAATTTCTTACTACCATCACAATTATTGTAATCCGAAGAATAAAGAATTATCAAAGGAATTATCCGGAATTATTATGATCGTGAAGATGGTGAAACTACACCGAGTTTCGTAGTATAGTGTTAAAAAAATCAAAAAAATTAGAAAATACGCAATAAAAAAGAGAAGGAAAGTTTGAAGATAATCATTTCGTAACTACCGAAGGAATTACACGAAGGATCGATTATTCGTTGATACAAATCGACGATATACAGTATTGTATAAAGTAGAAGATATCGTCACTTGCCTTGTAAAGTATGTAAAGTATGGGATGATTGGGAAGTTGACCGTTACGGGAATGCCAACTTAGGTTGTTGTTTTTGATCTATGATCAAGACGTTGTAAATAGTTGTGTCTTTATCATGGTAACGGCCGGGAAAAAGTGTCTAGCAACTTGTATTTTAGACTTAATCTATTTGTTTCGTAATTTTTATTTAACAATAATTTATGTCCCTTTCCTAATCATTATCCATGGGTTTTACGCGAATAAGGATGTGATCGAGCGTGCATGTCTATTCCGTCATTACGACCATGTATGCATGTCTCAGCTGCCTTGTTGGTTTATTACTATTAGTGAAAGTTATAAGATTCATACCCTATATTACTCTACTATTCCTACTCTTTAGCTTATTCGAGGTAGGAGTGAGCAGTCACATGTGTCTATCCCATCGTTATGGATGTGTATGTGTGGTCTTTGTCGCCCTCCTGGAATATTGGTATCGATAAGATTAGTTAGAGTAATCAACCCCAAGCCTTCTCATATAAACCCATATTTACCTTTATAAACTTGTTACTCCTTAGCTTTAGCGGTGGAGATGTGTATCCTTGTCAAGCTTATGATAGAATACTCGTCACGACCGAGCAATTGAGAGAATTAGTTACATGTTACCACATAGATTAGTTGAGTGATTTGAGTGTTTTCATCTTCCTATTTCGTGAGGTGTTTGGTTGTGTACTTGTAATAGATCAAATAAATGCTTTAACAAAAAATATCCTTAGGGTTACATTTTTATAAACTTCTAAAGGCTACTTGAGGACAAGTAGGATTCAAGTAGGGGGATATTTGATGACATCAAATAACGTCTATTTATAGCATCATTTATCCTATGTATTTAACCCATTTTATATAATTATTGCAAAGAATTGTTACTTAATCGTTTATATTTGAGAATTGCAGTAATTACGGAGTACTTGGTGAATATTAGCAAAAGGCGCGCATTTTGGAGCTTAAATGAAGTTATTTTGAAGATTACTATTTTGACTACCAATACGCCGTATCCATCAAGGAAGATACGGCGTATCCGTGCCTGCACTTACCAAAAACCACAAAGGAAACAAACTCAATACGCCGTATCTAGAGAAGACCAATACGCCGTATTCAAGATATAGTATGTGAAGATTCTAGAAGATATCAAACGTGGTCTCTACTCCAAGAAACTCCAATATGCCGTATCCAATCCCTTGGATACGCCGTATCGAACCGACTTCCAGACAGTATAAATAAAACACTCGAAAACAAGTTTTAAGTATGCTAAATCATATTCTCGATACCTAAACCACAAAATTCGATTTTCAGAGGAGAAAAACAGTAGAAGAGGTCTTGCAACGCATTCTAATCCATAGAAGACAACGTGTGATTTCTTATACTTTTGTAATCGTTTAGTTTTTGGTATCATTCGTTAACTTGGTTAGTTTACTTTGGCTAAAACAATTACTTTTGTATTAATTATGATGTTTAAAGGCAAATACCTTTTGGTATTAGCCATTATTATTAAGATTTGAATGTTTGGTTTTGTTTATATCTCGATTGCTTAATTTATCGTTGAACGCTTGTTTATGTTTATCAATTCATACTTGTTTACGTGCTTTTGTATACGACCTATCATTCAACTGGATCTAGTGATACGGACCAAGTAATCTAGATGTCGGGATAGCTCTCCATATAGTAGTTTATACATTTAGAATCATAGGATCACAAGTATTGTCCTTCTAAAATTGTGCTAAGGATACGCTTCTGGATTAACTAGTTAATGGAAATTGCCTTTGGTTTATTAAACATGTTGACTAGTAGGTGAATTAAGATAATTCAACAAATAATGTTCTGATTCCATTGGATAGCTGGATAAGTGGACTGCTAGTGTATAAATTACCATTAAGCAGTAAGTGGGTAAAGTCTCTATGAGCTAGGATTTAACAAGATTACCATTGCTTTAATCCCTAAGATAGATTATAATCAGCAAATAAGGATGCTTCATGTGGATGCTTTAATTATGACAGAATTAATGTGTCTAGGTCTTAGGATGAAGTCTCACCTAAGTCTAAGAATGATATGCCTCTTCAAGATAAGTAATCATTGCACTGAATAAACAAACCAACGTTCTAATTGGATTAATGATGGCTAATACAGTTTTCTATCATAAGGCTCGACCGCTCTTTTATAATCTGTTAATTTTCTTGCGTAGGTTAAAGTGTCTTGAATTGATTGTAGTCACCAACCAAACATGTGCTAGTCTCTCAGGCTAAACCCCCCCCCCCCTTTACCTGTTAGAATTAGGATTAGAACTAACATAGGATTAGCATAGGTTTGACTTAGATTAGAATTAACTTAGATTTGATAACCAAAATATAAATAAATTGAGAGATTTAATCTCGCTTTAAGTGTTCGACACCTTACTTACCACGAATCTACCACCGACCGGGTACAATGCTCGTTAAAGTGTTGCTTTTGGTTAAGTCAGCAAAATATAAATTTAAAACTTGAATCATAAAAATATACACCACACAACGACACATAATTAATATATAGGATAACTTAATATACTATAATACGCATAATACGTTCCTACGGTGTCAACACCTATTTTTGTGAACGATATTACTAAATACACCTGAGTCATGATACGTTTATAACTACGTTGGCCACCCTATTTATACCCGTATCCTTTCCCAGTTGTACTAAGTATTAAACTCATACATTTCGATGAATGACTTAACTAATACGATAGACGATACGTACCCGCAAAGCAAGTAATAGGCACACATAGATACTATTATGCAACTATATGAAGGTTCCTAAGTTATAGTCTAGGCTAAACCACATAGTTCTCTATAACCTTGGCTCTGATTACCAATCTGTCACACCCCGACATAGGCAAAAACACGGGTATGCGACGAAGAATGATCAATCATAACACAAGATACAAAATAGAGAAAACTAAAATGTATTAATAAAAAGTGTCATGATGATCTTCCACCACAAGTACAGACTTGAGTGAAGTCCCAACAAGAACACATCAAATAGTCGTCAATTATTACAACCAAAAGCCCACACATGGGTCTATACTAGTCTTGAACGAAAACCTCAAAGTACTAAGTCACAACAAACACCAAATGCAAGACCTCTCAATACATGATCCATATCGGATACTCTTAAAGTCTGCTAGCTCACATCACAACCTTACTGATCATTAAATTCACCTGACAATGATACTCAAAAATGTCAACAAAAATGTTGGTGAGCTCGTAGGTTTGAAGAAAACCCAGTCGTTGTGCCAATATTTTAAACAGTTGGACAATTGTGCAACATGACAGTGAATATATGCAAAACATTTCAATTCCATGACTTGGCATCCCCGCTAATCATACACCATGACATAGCATCCCCATGTTAGTCATCACAACATCATATACCCATGCTTTTAGAGTCGCAACTCCGAGGTCACCCGCACCTAAAGCCTAAAAGCTGGAGCATTTACTTAGGGCAAGACCATCACAAACATAGCATATCCATTCTAATCACATACATTGCCATTCACCTCGATACATGCAAGTACAAAAAAAACCACATAATATTCACATAGCAGTCATAAGCACATAACATTGTCCTAAAAACAAAACCACGTTTCGCACAGTTCAGAAAATCAGTTCAAAACACATTTGAGTATCATTTTCCCCCAACAGAAAAGATTTAAAAAGTGGGGCTACGAGAACTCACCTCAAGCAAAGGTGTCTAGCAGCAAACTCAATATCACACAAGTAAATGCAATGACGTCCGAATACGACCTAGTCCAATTAATGTTCAACTTAGACTTTTATTACCAAAACAGTTTTCAGGTTTGATGCATAGAGGTCAGATGTGCATTGTACGGTCATCCTTAACGTTTTCAGTGGTGTGATGGTTGACGGCTTAGTTTCAAAAGATAACATACTTCCAACTCATTCCTTAGTATAATATACATACCTATACCATTTAGTATAATAGTAGAATAATATAAGAAAATTCTTATAATAAACACTTATAAATATACTCCGGTCAATCCATTCGGTACTCTTAGATATCACTAATTAATCATTTAGATTATAAGAAATGAAACCGTTTATTTGTGCTAAACAATTTAGGAAAGTTTCGTAAAAATATATTTTTTGTCTTTTATTCGACGTATTAAAATAATACTATTTTATTATTTTATTATTTTATTATTTTATCGTAAAATCTCTTTTTGAGTAAAAAATATAAGTGTAGACTTTTTACGAAATTTTGCCATGACCTGTTCATTTATACAACGTTTTCCAAGGTTTTAAACCTTAATTTCAAACATTTTCCACAATTTACTACTTTCCGACAAAATGCCAAATTCCATATCTCGCAATATTTACCAAAACGTATTTCCCAAAAGGCTTTCAACATCATTATATAAGTATGTTTCACTTTCCAAAAGTCCGCCAAAACCCTTAAATCAACTAGTTTACGCTTATTGGGCCTTAAGGCCCAATAGCGGCCCATTAAAGTATCCGTAGATATATAATACAATTTAAGCCCAAACTAAGGCCCATTAGTAAAAATAAGCCCAAAACAATAGCTAACAAAATAATCTGAACCACAATAAGCCACGTCTTATTGGACTTATTGGGCCGTGAGCCCATAAGCTACATATTATATATAATAAGCTTTTAAAATAAGCTAATTAACTACGTAGTATATTCGGTTATCACAATAAGCTATCAAAATAGTTCACAAATATACGACATACGAGGTAAATAACCAAAAATACTTTTCTTGTACTCCTTCAAATTGTCGAGAGTTAATAAGCCCAAAATAAGCTCGAAAAATGCTTATAAATAAGCCAAATAAGCCACTAACCAAAATAAGCTAAATAGCAACTAAATGTTTTTCAACCATCACAACCACGACAATAAAACTACAAAACCTTATTCTCTTTTGTCCCCCTATTCGAACCATACACGCACCCTTTTATTAATTTTCGCAAAATTTTCGTGTTCGATTTTCAACAAACGCACCGTCAACTAGCTTCTATGCATCATTTAACACTCAAAAGTACAAGTTAAATGTAAATTTAGAAAACTTACAAAGAGGGTTTTGAAAAGCGAGAACGAACGCGAACCGACTACCTAAACGTAGTTTAAACAATAACCCGAACACTAGAATCAACCAACGACTCCTAAATCTTCATGTTCTTGACCAAAGTTTAACAAAAATGTATGGATTTGTATGTGTGTGTTAGTCAGACGTGAGCAAGGAACAAGAGGTAACAAAGAAAATGTTTGATATCAAAACATAAGAAGTGTGTGTTTTGTATGCAAACAAAAACATATAAGCCAAATCCTTGTACCAACAAAAGACCAAAGGGCTAAAAATAAGCCACCCATGTCCCCTCTTTGTCTCAAACCAGATAGGGCATCCAAGGGGCTCGGGATGGTTTGTTTTGTGTCGGTTTTCATTAAGACCCCCCAATCTCGACTCAAAAATATTTTCCGAAGGTTCCTAGTATTTTTATTCACTTTACAAATACTTTTCCCATAACTTAGAGTATTTACACGACATATTTCCAAGTTAAACTTCCCAAAACTTATTTTGAACATTAACGGACGTGTCGGGACTCGTATTCGGAATTTCAAGCTATTCACGGTGTGGAAACCGTAGAGGGGGGTGAATATGTTTCCTTTTAAAAACTTTAAGATCAAATATTACATCACTCTTCTACCGGCGATCTCATATATATATGGGGGCTGCCAAATATATCAGGGGGCCGCTTGATTTTTAGGACCGCCACCAGAAGAGGTTTTCGGACTAGATCTTTTGTATCAAATTACCAATCAAGTTTGACGTAATATGAGAAGTGTTGATAATGGATTTACAATAACTAGCACATATTCTACCAATATATCCACACTCACAATGTTTAATACAAAGAGCTACACAACCATGTCTAACACAACATACACAACGATTCACACAATGCAAGTGTAAAAGTAAAACGATAAATATAAAGACATAAGTAAAGAGAAAGGTAAAAGGAAATGCAAACCAAACACGGTGATTTATAGTGGTTCAGTCATGAAGCTCCTCTTCGCCCTACTTCACTCCCCGAGTATCCAACTAGAGAGTTACTTTACTAATCAACAAGCTCCCTTTCGGCGGAGATAACCTTATAACCTTGCTTACATGTTTTCCGACACTAAGCCAGATGTCGAGTTCTTCTTCGGGTACAACCAAACCCGTTATGTTTTATGGTCAACATAACAAACCTTGTGTTTTATGGCCTCAACATATAAACCATGTTGCTTACAATGTTTTTCGACACTAAGCTAGACGTCGAGTTCTAATCTTAGCTAGAACCAATCTACCACCCATACTTGTATTTTTAGGACCGAAATACTAACTGACACACCATCAACACTTTCGGATTTATACACTATCCGGATCTACACAGCTACACAAGAATGAAAGATATGGACACGATCTATATGTAATAAAAGTTACAAATGAACTAAACTAGACTACATAACTTCGTATCTTGATGATGACGACGAAAGTTCTTCTCTTGCACTTGAGGAAAGGAGGAAAGGATAGAAGAATTGATCACATTTAAACAAAATTAACCAAGTTGAATGATCAAAGATTTAAAGAGATTTAGTGAGATCTAGAGAGAGAAAGAACAAAAAGAAAATCGTGCAAAAGGGTTGTGAAAATAGTTGGAGGTGACTCACTATTTATAGAAGTTGAAAAATAGCTTGTCAGGAAATGGCGGTCCCAGATATATTAAGGGGTCGCCATATATTTAAGGGGGCCGACGGCCTATTTAAGGGACCGCCCCGACAGACGCTCTTGTTTTTGTCTTTTTGTGACAAACTTGTCTGCTGAAAGTTTAACATGTTTTGGGGGGAAAAGAACCAGATTTTGAATTTTGAAATAATTACCACATAAAATATTTCTTTATAATTAAAAAAATAACTTGTCTAATTGATTTTTGAAAAAATTATTTTGTTACATTTATAAAAATGTAAAGTTTAAGACAATACCTTATTTCTTTTATCATCCTACAAGTTTAATGCTTGTTTGTACATACCTTATGTGATCTATGTCGGGTGTAAACCAATGTCCATCTTGATGCATACTTAAGACGTCGAGAGATGTTGATGCATGTATGCATTGATGATTTGTGATTACGAGTAACTTGCGCACTTTACGTTACGTATTACAAGTCACATGTGTGTCATCACCAAAACATAAAGAGATCGTATAGATCAAATATCGTAATATTTGCACTAACAATCTCCCCATTTTTGATGATGACAAACTAGGTAAACTATAACACATAGTGAAGTTTGAAAGTTACTCGTTTACACTCCCTTCTCCCCCTTTTGTCAAAGCAAAAAGGTATAATGTAGATTATGATTGGAGCATATAATGTTGATAAGAAGACACGAAAAGAGGGTACGTGCTTCAGGTATATATGTTGGAGGAATGAGAAGAGAATAGGTGCTCTGAGTATATAGGTTTGAGGTATGAGAAGAAGATATGAGAAATAAAGGTGAAGGTGATTATGTGTTCCTTGATTAGTTTTGAAAAGGTCATGAGAGATGAAAAGTAGGCAAGAGAAGAAGGTAGGTACTTCGAGTGTATAGGATAAAGGAATGAGGAAAAGGTAGGTGATCCAACCGGTTTGGATAGCTATAAAAGTTATCAGGAAAAATGAACCGGAAAGGGACCCGTCGAATAGGATATAATGGTGTGAACCGAGATCTATATCTCTGGTTAATCGTCACAGGGTACCCGCCGCCGCAACGCGCGGGTACCCTGCTAGTAGTTTTGATATTGTTGTTAGGCTAGATGGTATGGTGAGTGTACACCCACCTGAAACGTCAGTGCCACATCAACTTTCTCACTCCAACTTTAAAACTCACTACAACTCACATTTCAACTAAAACTCACCTTTCCTCACCATTTTTTTTTATTTAAATACTTTTATTCATAAACTAAAAACGTAAATATTAACGTAGACGTAAACGTAAACGTACGAAATTAATAAAAATGTAAACTGAATTAAATACTCATATTCATAAATTAAAAACTTAAACGATACATAGATAAATAAAAATGATATGATACATAGATAAATAAAAACGTAAACTAATACTTCAAATTATATTTTGCCTTAATCTTCGCCCTTGCTTCATCCATTACCATCCGCTGGTCCTCGGTCAAGTGATCGTATGGCTGGAGATAGAACCTTATGTCTTCTTGGCGTGCTCGATACTCCTGAGCTGCAACCTCTCGTTCACGACATTCCACCTCCCTCTTTTTGATCTCTATAAATGCTAAGCGTTCTTCTTTCTTCTGAGATGTCATCTCGATTGCCATCAACCTAGCCAATGCATCGTCATTCATAGTTGACGATCTCGACCCTTTATTTTTTGCAGCAGCTCTCGCTTTGTCCCTGCCCACTATTCGTTGAATTTCCTACACCTCATCTTCATCGTTGTCACCAACATTAGTATTCAGATTAATACTAGCATCCCCAGACTCTGTGTTGAACGAACTAGAATCAGATGACTTGTGTCTCTTGCTACCTTCCTCAGACTTTGTGGCAAATTTTGGAAGTTCTTGAGTGATCCATTTCGGACTATCTTTTAAAATCTCCCAACAATGATGATGTTTAAAGGTGTTTCCAGTTTTAACTTGATAGTGAATAAGTGCCTTATTAATGTAATCTTTGTCGAAGGCTCCACTCTCCCGCGACATACGCATGACGTTACCGTAGATTCCACAAAACTAAACCACGACCGGGTGTACCGTCTTCCATTTCCCGCATACCATATTGTGCGTTCGACGACCGTACTATTTTGTTTTGTTCTCTTTGCATTCCAAAACCTCACACCAAAATCCATGTTCCTTCCTCGCGTTACCATACTTGTTGTTTTCAGAAACGGCAACCCAACCTTTAGCTAACATAATTTCTTCCTCAATTGTCCACGCAATCTGCCAGGGTGCATCATCGCTTTGAATCATCCTCTTTTGGCGTACTCTAGTCGGCTTCTTCGTTCTTCGGTGGTGAGGTCGCGACTCGTGAGGATTAGGTTCTTGCCAATAACCGGTGTTTTCTTGAAAAGAGTCTGAAAATTAAGGCGAGTACAACTCTTCGACCGGAAATGCATCAATCGGAAACATGGTTGGATCCGTACGTCGTTGTGATGAGGAAGCAACCATTTGGGTTTGTGAGACGTGGTCATGGTGGCTAAATGGGAACGAGCTTGGCTGTGACGAGTAATCCAGAAACGCGTTTGGGTGTGACCCAAAACCGTGAAACCCGTATTGTTCCGGTGCCGGTGTCGGGTTTTGGTATGGTTGGTTTGGGTAAGGTTGGTGATAGTATGGTTGTGACCGTAATAAGTTCGGGTTCGGTGATGGGTTTCCGAGCCTAAAGGTGCTCTCGGGTGTCGACGGATTGCTTCGGTTGGGGTTTCTTGGTTGACGTTTGTTGGGTCGGGGAGTGTTTTGGTGAGACATTTTTTTGAAAATAAAATTGAGAGTTTGAAGTTTAAAGAGATTGTATATACATTGATAGAGTTGTGTATAAAAATGGGTAAAGTAGTGGGTATTTATAGGTAAAAAGGGGGATTTTTTTTAATAAAAGTTTTTTTTAATGTGTAACGGATACAAACATAAGGGGGCTCACCATTTTTAAACTCACCTAGGTGAGTGACTCACTCGTTATGAAACTCACGGTGAGTTTTAGGGGGTGGGAAAGAAGTCACACGCGACTTTAAAACTCACTTCGGTGAGTATGAGTCGATACCGTCCAGCCTTAGATATTTCGTGTAACTAAATGAAGTTATTTTATAATTTACCTTAACCTCGTCTTGGTAACAAGGTTTTTCAAGAATGACATCAAACTGGCCACTCATTTTCTAATTCTAAAAAAGATGCCAAAAGATGAATGTGTATGTAGTTGTGAGTGTTATGCATATTTTGCTCAAAGTTATGGAGATATTTGTTTGAAGGGTTTTAGAATGAATCAATCATATTAATATCCATTTTAAATGTTTACTTATATATTTGATAGTAAGGAATGATATAATAAATCATTGATTCATATTTCTTAAACTATTCCCGTAAGACTCGTATATTTTTATTTTCTACCATTAAAGTTTAACCACTAATTGATTTAATATGACATTTTTTAATATAATCACTATATGATTTAATGTAATACCTTTACCCTAAACTTCATACCAAACAAAAACAATAAAATTGATAGTATTGATCTCATATATCCCTATAATTAAACTATGATTCCGATTTGCATACTAAACACAAAGTAAATTTCATATTAGTTCATCAGAAAAAAAGTTAAAAATTATTAAGCTTTAAAATTAAAAAGATGGTCATTAAAACCATTGATGGTAAAATTCCAACTGAATTTATGACAATATTGCAATATAAAGAGAGTTTTTAATAACTTTCTCTAGTTCTCATTTTAAGATTTTTTAAGTGCATACATGTTCTCTTGGTATATATCTATTCTAATAAAAAATATAGTCCCTTAATTTATTAGGGAGGTATCTTTTATAACAACCATAAATGTATCTGTTTTGCTTTGTCAAACGAAGGGGCAGTGAGTTGCGGTTACATGGGCATGAATGAAGTGAGTAAGTCTCACAGTTAATGCAGTTTTGAGTATTAATACGAAGAAGGTGAAATGTTCTACGGACCATGTGGTTACAAAGCATTAAACCAGCTATAAGTTTCCAGAAGACAAACCATCTCCCACTTCCTGCACTTACAATTAAACACACACATACCGATTTCGTAAAGCTATGTGTGGGAATTTAAGTTAGGTTGTTTGATTTCAGTTTTTTTATTTTGAAATTAGGGTTTATATTGGGGATTTTGTTAGTTTTATTTTTTCGGATTTGCAGTTTACTTTGCTATTATTTCTTTTTGATTTTGAGATTAGGGTTTATGTCAAAATTGAGGGTTTTGTTAATTTCGTTTTTTGAATAATCTTTTGCAGGATACTTTGAAGTATAATTATCTGCCTATCTAGATGGGCAGACAAAAGTGTTTCATATTGCAGTGGAGAGGAACCGGAGGAAGCATATGAATGAGCACTTAACCATTCTTCGTTCACTAATGCCTCGCTTTTATGTCAAAAGGGTATGTAAAGTTAGTGACCGAGCTACAAAAGCATGTCATCGATGCTAATCCTAATATATATGCTTGCAGCCAACACCTTTGCATCTTACTGTGAAAGAGTACGTGACGCCTGAAAAGTTCAATTTCTGGAAAGAATATGGGGAATCCATCTGCTTTCGTTACGTAGCAAGTGGACCTCTGGTATATTATGTTTATATCTATATTTTCACATTTAGAGTTTTAGAAAATGATGTTTTTGGTTATGTTATCACTTTCTTAAGATATTAAGGTAAGAGAGAAATGATTTGAGAGTATGGAAAGCTAAATTAAACAATAACAAACAAAAACGTTTAAGAAAAACCTAAAAATTATGAAATTAAACTAAAAAAACGAGAGCACGAATCCCGAACAAAGGGTCAAAAACCTAAAATATTCAAAATTAACCCTACAAAGAAATTTTCACTTCTAAACTACTCTAGGGGACTAATAACGAAGAATGAAAAAGACTAGACTGAAAACGGAGGTCGTTTGACCCAAAAACGAGTCAAGACAAAAACCGTACCCGAGCCTCGTTCTTTAAAAATCAAAAAGTTACAAAAATGACCCTACGAAAATTTTTATATTTTCCTACGTCTAATGAGCTTAAAGAAAATTTTCTAAAAAAGAAAAATATTTTTTTTGATAATTTTTTTTGTATTTTTATGAATCTTTAAACTTTAACCTAGATAAATTATAAAAAATACTAAACTACTTTTAAAAATTCTGAAAAATTACCCTAAAATACTAGACACTAAATATCTCCCATACGAAAAATAAGAAACCAAAAAAATTGGCTGCTAAATAGGACCCGAAAAATAAGCTGTTAACAGCTGAATAAGCTTATATAGGGAAAACACCCTTAAATAGCTAACCACTTGGGACTTTAATGAAAATCCAATGGCGCAGCGAACGGTCATTGTGTTTATAAAAGAGAGGGTGTACGAGGGTAGAGGCCCGGTCGAGTTCTCTCACCCGTGTCACCCCTTGTCCCTCTTTTTTTTTTTATGAAAAACTTTGTGAACCAAAGTTGTTAAGCTTATTGAGCTTAACAATTTTTAAAACTACAACTTTTGTGAAGCTTTATAAATAACTTAAAAAGAGCTTTTAAAGTACAGATTTGCTTAATAAGCTTAAGGCAAAATGCTTGTCTTTGGACTTTTTGACACTTAAGCTAGAACTTGAATAAATAAGCGAGAGAAATAAACTAACCTCACCCTAAATAAGCTCTAGTACTAAATTTGTGGCAACTAAATAAGCTTAAAAAACTTAAATTGACAGGAAGCTTGAATAAGCTAAAAGGCAAAAGGCTTAAATTTATTGGGCTTTTTACACAAAATAAGCTAAGACAATAAGAAAATAAGCACACACAGCCTAACACACCATCATTAAGGACTACTAGGAGCACAAATAAGCAATTGAGATAAGCTCAATAAGCCAAAAAAAGTTCTTAATACCCACAGCAGTACTAATTAAAGAATTAGTACTGTTGGTATTGGATTTGGCTTTTAAACACCTCAATAAGCAAAGAAAAGGGCAATAAGCTATCTAAGGCCACTAATACTCCTAATAAGCAAATAAGAAACTAAATTCAACAACTAATAAGCTCCTAATAAGCTAGAAAGAAAATAAGCAATTCTACACTATGCTAAGCAAAAACAGTTAAAGGGCTACTTTAAGCTTAAAAATAAGCTATCAAAAGGCGCTCTTAAGGTCCTGAAAATTGAGGAGCGGCTATGTCTACAGAGCTTATTGGCTCTTAAGATAAGCTAAAAGCTAGGACTTAGGTTTACTAAAAACTAGAAAAGAAGGCATAAGATAACCCCCTTAGCACGCAGGGGAAAACTAAGCTAAAACAAAGGGCTTATATGACAGCTTATTTTAAGCTGTCACATAAGCCTCAAAAAATTAAAAGCAAAGTTAAAACAGCTTAAGAATGGCTTAAAGTGAGCTTATGCTCAAATTTTAAGCTTCTAAGAACGAAGAAAACCTGCTGATTTTTATCCTTGAAAAAGGGCTTTGTTTCTTTTTGAAATAATGACACAAAAACCTTTGGCAGTTTTGACTCAAAAAGTCAAGTAACTCAAAGTTCTTGACAGCTTGTTTAGACACTCCAATAACACAACTTTTTAAACCACAACTCAAATATACAATGGCTTATCCAAATAAGCCATTGTATCCTTTTTAAAAAAAACAACAGTTTCAAATAACACTTGTAAAAACTTAAAAAAACAGGTTTTGACTAAAAAGCTTTAGAAAAACAGACTTAAATAAGCTCAATCACTTAAGCTAAAGTTAACTTTATGACCCCGAAACCTCAAGTTGACCCCCTTTATTTCCTTGTTTTGAACACCGTTTTCAGACTTAACCCCAAACCCCCCTTTAATGACATGTTTTTTAAGTTTTTAAAGCTTAATGGCTGTTTAAACTCACAATTCTTAAAGGAATTGACAAATAGCTTTAAAGCAACTAAATGAATAATAATAAGCAAGAAATAAGCACTCTAATCAGCTAAAACAGAATAAGCTATAAAAATCTAAAAATTAAGGCTTTAAAGGGAAAATTGTAATGACCTTTGTCCAAGCTTTTACAAGGACTTCTTGAGCCCTCAAGGGCTTTCACCTACAAGCTCTGGCTTATAAATAAGCCAGTGAATAAGCCAATAAGCTCTTCCAACGTATGCTATCTTCCAAAGTAACAACTGTGGTAGTTTGAGTGGAATTTTTAGATAACCGAAGTTTCAAATTTATTACTTAGCTTATTTAACTGTTAAGTGAACATAGCTTAATAAATAAGCTATTTTTAAGAGCATTTTACCACATATACAGTAACTTAAGCAGTTTGACAATAAAACTCAAAAACGGGTATAAAACCTTAAAACTTCAACACTTCATTAACTTTTAAAAAGAGTACAAAGAACTTGCAATAAGCTGTAAATAAGCTGAAAGAAACATAAAAATGACTTAATTTAAAGAAAGATAAAGACTTCTACACTACTTACTAAATTCGGCTCACATAGCCTCCTATTTATACTAAGAGCTAAGTCCCCCTCTCAGCCCATCATTCTTTGTGTTTCTTTCGTGAGAGACTTCAAAGCCCAAATCCCATGCCTTTGATAGCAATTGTGCTTCTTTAAATCCATCCTAGCCATTGATTTCGGCCAAAAGTTATGGAGAAAAGGGATGCCCAACATGGCAAGGCATTAGGCTTGTTGCAAATGATAGTGGAGGAGGGGGGAAAGGTTTATCCATGGTGGAATTGAAAGTTTACAGGGTAAAAAAGGGAAGAAAAACCCGTGACTTGTGTCCTGTGTTTAGGCGGGAAAATGAGTTATAAAAAGTGACAGGGTGTGGGTTTGGAGAAATGGCAAGGTTAGTCCCCCGAAGTTATAAGGTATTTTGCATCCATGGTCCTTGTGGTGATATAAGGTTGAGGGTTTGGCAGAAATGCCCCCTCAACCTTATAACTCTTATTGCAAGCATGGTCCTTTGGGTAAACAAGTTTGGGACATTGGCAGAAACACCCCTTCACTTGTTATTTCAAGTAAATTGCAAAATCAGCCCTTGTAGTCTTTTTTTCTTTGTAATATAACTTTAGGAATTGGCAATTTTGTCCCTCAAGTTATATTTTTCTGCTTCGGCTTCTCGGAGTTGACTTTGGCTTTGACTGTTTGACTTTTTGGCTTCGATTTGGCTTTGTCTTTTCACACTATTCCATTCCGTGCCCAGTTTTGTCGTTTTTGGCTTTGTTTTTCGTCCTTTTGTGTGATATCCGTTTCCTGCACACTACAAATGCAAAACAAACATATATTTGGCAGTTTTTGTCTGTTTTTGGTCATTTAAGTCCGTTTTTATGATAAAGTATGTGTAATTAAGCCAACACCCTATCTTACTGTGAAAGACGTAAACGTGACGCCCTAAAAAGTTCATTTCAGAAAGATATGGGGAAATCCGATCAGCTTTCATTACGTAGCAAGATGACCTCTGGTATATTATGTTTATATCTATATTTTCACATTTAGAGTTTTAGAAAATGATGTTTTTGGTTATGTTATCACTTTCTTAAGATATTAAGGTGAACTCACATATGCTTCTATCTTACGAGATGAACCTGTTACAAATTAACAAAGAGGGCGCATTTTCAAGCCAAAAAAATGATGCTAAAAAGATAAAAGCTGTCTAAAAATAAGTAAATCAATATCATTTAAGACCTTGCCCTTATATATATAAATTTTGTAACTAATCATCATCAAAAATCAGTTTATGCAGCAGCTCTGTTTCAACTTTCGGTAAATCCTACTCTTTTGACAACAGCCCATCCATGATTGTGTCACCTCTTTTGTGACGCCATGCATTTGTATCATCAAATATTTTGTAAAGCTTTATAGTCTTATTAGTTGGAAATGTTGCTTTAAAACAAGTTGTCGCATCTCATCGAACGCTAAGGTATTTGTGTCATCTCCCGTGTATCGACCTTTATGTAGATCACGTTATCAACTTAAAAAGGGTGGTGAAATTATTTCTGCAGCGACAATCATGTATACCTCTATAAATTTTGGTTAATGATGCCATTTGGTACCGTTTGGGTTATTCTAGATATATTTCATAGATACTTATTTAACATTCATGTGCAAGTGTTTGCTCATTATATTGTCTTGAATATATTAATATTGTGTTTAGAGTTCAAGGACAAGATCAAGTTTGAGATGGGCCATCATACAACGAATGAAAGACAAAGAAATAAAAATGTGTAGCAAACTACTAAATGGGATTGAGTGTGATTTTAGGTCTCCTAGCTTGGGATACTACTACGACCACTATGTTATTGTAACTGATCATGAAAACGTGTAGAGGAAAATGCAAGTTACTTTACCTGAAGATTATTCTGAGAATCTAATTGCACAAAATAATGGAACAGAGGAATTTGACCTGGATTTCCCTGAAGTTAAGGATTATAAACTTTGAAAACAACTTGGCGATGAAGTGATAGAACAAGAAGTTTATGGCATAGATCCATACACTCATAACCTTCTATTAGATTCCATTCTAGAGGAATCAGATTGGCATAATTTGGATAAACATGTTTTTATCGAAGATATGCTTCTCCGTACCTTGAATAAGCAAGTTAGAGCTTTCACAGGGCACTGGTAATACCCCTATGAAGTATCCGTTGAAGCCTGTTGTTGAAGATATACTAAAAAAGCCAAAGTAGATCATGATACTCGGACATTAGAACTTTGTCAGTATATGTTGAAGTCTATGAGCAGCCGTCCTGATGACAATTATGTTGCTTACAAAAAGGTATTGTTTCACACATATTATTGTGTTACTGAGATATCTGAATTTTACTTGAAATTTTTTAATTCAGGGGCTTGGTGTCGTTTGTAACAAAGAAGTTGGTTTTAGTGATGATGATTTTGTTGTGGAGTTCTTAGGAGAGGTAAGGTTGTTATTGCTTTAGCAATCGATTCAAAGATTTAAAGCTTAGATTTTATTTTTTAAGTATGGCTTATATTTTTATAGGTATATCCTGCTTTAAGATGGTTTCAGAAGCAAGATGGTGTTCGTGGTTTGCAAAAAGACAGTAAAGAACCGGCATCTGAGTTTAATAATATCTATCTTGAAAGGCCAAGGCTGTAAATATTCTCTATTTAAGAGATGACTGTTCTAATCAGAATTCTTGAACTACAGAACAAAAAAAGTTCACGTCATCTTGTTTATTGTGTATTCATTAGGGGGATGGTGATGGTATACTTGGGTTGTTGTTGATTGAATCATAAAGCAATCATGCTAGCCATTTTTGCCATTCTTGTAGCCAATTGGTGAAGCAAAGTAAGTTCTAGGTGTCTAGCACCCATTTAATATTTGAATTCATTATTCTTTATTGTGCACAAGGGAATTTCAATGTATTCAATTATACATCAAATTCTAATGTAAAGCATAACCAATTGAAATAAAAGTTAGTTTTATTTGACTTTCAAAAGTCAATATATACGATTACAGTCTTCTTGGTTCTCTGACACAAAGTTGACCTCAAATAAAACCTCATGCCACATTAGCAATCATATGGCCTCATAAGATCAATCGTTATAATTGTTGTTATGATGTTAGTGAAATTCACGATATCTTTACATCAACATTTATGTATAAGTGTGTTTTACTGTTTGGTTACTTAAGAAATTATGTTACATGTTATAATGTTTACCCGTTTACTAAAGATGATACAACTTGCAGATCATATTTTATAGAGGGGTAACATCATACATCACGTATCTCAGCAGAATACCAGCTAACAAAGCAAGAGCAACAGCAGGGGTCGATATCAGTTTTACAATGTTCCGCAACTATAAGCCATTGAATGATTTAGTAAATTTTAATCCAAAGCTAACTCTTTTCCTTTGGTTATCATAAATAAAACATTAACAAAACTAATTTTGGTTCACAAAATTATGCATCTTATGATAGCAGTATTTTAGATACATATTCTCATATGAAAAGAGGAAAAACACAAATTCATCATACTATACAGCAGACCGACCAACGTTGCACTCTTAACATAGATCATATCTGAACATGTGTTGACCAGCACTCATTCATATAAAACCAATAGTTGATCTTTTTCTGATGATAATTATATTGTCAATTAACGTGAATGCACCATATAGATACTAGATAATGAACAATTAGATACAACCCGTGTGCATCGCACGGGTCCAAATTTTTTCTAAAACTTGTGTTAAAAAAACCGTACACACCTAAGATTTATTAAGCTCATTATTGAACTAAAGGCAAATTATGATTATAAAAAGTTGTTTATTTATAGAAAATATAAAAGACAAACGTTTATATGCAGTGTAGTAACAACATTCCGTTCTAACTAACATATTTTCTATTACATTCATAAACGGATTTATCCGCTTAAAACTAATTTTCAAACAACCTTAGACATCAACACATTACACACACAACTACTGCACACAACCCGTGTGCATCGCACGGGTCTGAATGCCTCGTGTTTTAGAAAATTACAATTGTGACACACACTCACATATATATATTTATAATCGCTTCATGTGAGAATTCAAATTAAATCGCATTTTAAGACAAAGTCGCTTCTTATGAAACTTTTTTAAACTGCTTTTTTCAAAATAGGTAATTCGCTTTTTAAACTTTTTGTAAATCGCTTTTTGCAAAATTTTAAACCGCTTTTTTCATTTATGTCTAAATCGCTTTTCCAACTTTGCTAAATTGCTTTTTCCAACTTCGCTAAATCACTTTTTAACAAATTTTTGCTAAATCGCTTTTTAACAAAAATGTAAATCGCTTTTTAAACTAAATCGACTAAGTTGCTTTATACAAAAAAAATCGCTTTTTAACGAATTAAACTGTGACAACACAATCACCGAATCCACCCATGGCGATTGATACCAATTGTTATCCCAATATTATGACTATGTAATCATGATCCAAACACACATACAAGATTGTAGAAATTAGAGAGAATGTAAAGAGAGAAAGTAGAGAGAAGAATATAGGTGAAAGGAAGGAAATATATTTCTTACCAAGTGAAATGTTACCAACCAACACCCTCCTAACAAGCTAGGAGGGTTATATATATGCTCACAACATATGGGTGACGCCTAAGTTTATGAGTTAGGTCGGGCTTGGCTTGTGTTGGGCTTTGGCTTGAAACATGGACAATATTAGCTTAAAGTCCAAGCCCGTGAAACCCGACTAGCCTATTACAAAGTTCCCAAAACATAAAGACCGAACTAAATATATAATGACTTTTACTTTTATTGTTTGACTTAATATTTTGAGACTAACACACTAAGATCTAAAGGTTGAGGGAAGAATATTTTTGTATTTTTACGTTTTTTAGAAAGCAAGTAAAATCAATATGTTGAGAGAGGAACCAACTGGGCTAGCTCAGTTGGCCACCAAGGGTGTCCTTGGGGAGGTTGTTACCACATGCGAGAGGTCTCAGGTTCGAGTCTCTCCGTAGGGGTTTTCCTTCAAGAGGCTTATATTATAAGTCGAAATTGAAATTTGTATTTTTATAAACTTGTTTGACAAATTAGCTTAAACTTAGGCTTATTATTGCAAAATTACTAAAAATAAAATGACATAATTAAATGAGTTTTTGTATATGTTAGATATTTTTGTGGGTAAATAAGTAATTTATGAGTCAAAAGCCCCGATCTAAAGTTTTTAGCCCATTTTATAAAGATTTATGACTTATAAACCATTTCATAAGCCTACGTGCTAGACATACCCTTAATGAGATGTGTTTATGAACTTTTTAAGATTTTTGTGAAAGAAAATGCTATTTCATATTACACGAAACTTTATAAAATTTGATACGATATGAACCATGTTGCTACGGACTCGGTGATCATATTTTAGAGAGCATCTATAGTCTTTTTGTGATGATTAATATTAGCTCAACGAGATCTTTGCAAATATTTTGCCAATTCTGAGATTATGATAGAGTATTTTTTTTTAACGGCGATTTATTAAAACACTAGGAAGGAGCTAGATCAAACAAGAACAATATAAGGGTTCTTAAGCCAATCGTCTCACTTGAACGACGCTTTACATCTGAATTTACACCATAAAAAGAACTAGAAATTAAATATCAAATATCAGCGTCCTTTCAAGGGATCATTCTTATCAAACAGAAGCTTGTTGCGAAGTTCCACATATACCACCACAACCATAGTATACATCCTCAAGAAACGCCTTTGAGTTTGGATGAATCCGAATATCAACCAACCAAACTCGCCATTCCTCGTAAGAACTCACATCCGAATATTCGATATTGCCACCAAAGAAGATACCTACGCATAATCTGTCTCACTACTACGCATTGAAAGAAAATATGGTTGTCCGATTCACACCGGCATTACAAAGGGACAAACAATCGAATCAATATCCATTCTCACGACGAGAAGATAATAAAAACGCGTTTGGGAGCGCGTTAGATTGACTTTTTCCAAGCTATGATATTCACCTTGACTTGGTACGGATTTAACTCACCTAGTCGGCATACAAACATCCTAAACCGAATCCCATCTGAAATTTCCTTTCGAATTGAAGCCACCGAAAAGACCCCATCACATTCTAACGTCCAAACGTAACGATCTTCGCAAGGCACATATTAAGTCATCGAGAAATCTCAGCCAAAGCGTTAAGTTGCATCTTCTCAATTCCACATCTCGTTATTTCTTCGAAAATGAGTTATCTAAACTTGACGCATACATTTCGAACTAACAGTAGCACTCTTATTCAACTCAAGAGCGAACATACTGGGAAACAACTCTTTTGATGACACCGCCTTCATAACCAATGTCGACCCAGAACATGCGCGTCTCGCTCATTCCCACTTCAATCGGAGTAATCTGCAACATTAATACCCCGAACTTGTAACACCCTTACTATGTAACTATCAGATGTCCAGCAGGTTCGAACTCCACCAAAACATCCTTGTTAAATCCGTCCTCCCCATAAATAGCCTTAATCACTTAGTCCATAAGGAACATTTTCTGAGAATAGAACCGCCAAACCCACTTAGCATGAGGCCTCTATGAAGGGCAACAGCTTGATACCCTAAACCCCTTTATCCCTAGGAGTTAGACCTTAGTTCACATTACCCAAGAAGCTTGTTACTTCTTCGGATCCTGGCCATTAAAGAACCGACTAGGAATAAAGATTCAAGAGATTTTAAGAATACTCAAGAGCACCTTAAAAATGGACATATTGGAAGAATGGCATAGATCCCTAACACAGACTAAGAAGAGTGAGGTCCTGCCTCGATTGAAAGGAGTGCATCTTCCATCTAAGAAAGCCAAGATAAACACCTTGTCCACCACTTTTTTCTAACTTGCTTCTTGACCTATTTCCCCAACTTCGACCCAAATAAGTTAATGGAGTCATTAAGGACAAGACACCCAGTTTAAGCCGCGTTTTTAACCATCCCATCTTCAACGTTAACACCCATAATCTTACTCTTACACATGTTAATACGAAGACCAGAAGCCATGGGAAAAACAATCCAAAACCGAAACTAACGAATCGCTATTGAACTCGACACCATTTGCCAAGAAAGATTGCATCATCCCAAAACAGATGAGACAAATTCACCATGAATTAATTGAGCCCCGTAAACAAACCCGCATCTACCACACTAAAAAGAAATATGCAAGCTCTCCATAATAAGAATGAATAAAAAAGAGGATAAAGGATCACCTTGTTTAAGACCTTTAAAAATTTGAAATTCCTCCGTAGGACTACCGTTGACAAGAATGGACCCCCTAGATGATCTAAGACAACTTTGAATCCAAGTCCTCCATCTTTCACCGAAACCAAATTTATTTAACACATCATCCATGATAGAGTATTATTTAATATTTTGCTTAACCACAAACCCTATAAGTAGGGGTGGTAATTTCTGATCCGACACGAAACACGACCTGAAACCGACATGAAAATTAACAGGTTCGGGTTGAGCCTAAATAGTTTCGGGTCAGGTTTGGGTCGACCCATCTAACCCGTTTATTAAACAGGTCAGGTTCGGGCTGAGAATAAATTAAACGGATCGACCCGCCAACCCGTTTTAGTTTTTTTCTTAAATTAAAAATTATTCACATTTTATTATACGGGTTAAATGGGTTAAAGTGGTCGAGCCACAAACCTGTTTAACACGTGTAATATGCCAACGGGTTAAATGGGTCAATCCGAAACCCGTTTAACTTATTCAACCAGCGTAACCTATTTAACCCGCTTTTTTTTAGTTAATATATTTTGTCGTTAAAAAAAAACCCAAGTATATATACGAGTTAAATGAGTCAGGTTCGGGTTATGTGCAAACATGTTAGGGTTGACATAGCTGACCCGATTATTTAAATGGGTCAAGTTCGGGTTGAGGTTTTTTGACCCGCCAACCTATCAACCCAAACCCTAATACTGATGAGGTTGATAATGCGATTATATTTTTTTTGCCATGCCATTGTTATAATATCTCATATTATATAAGTTCAAGAGGGGTGTAGCCACTTCATAATTTTCTTTTTTCGCTTTTTATGTAAGTCACACACAAAAAACACTTACCCTAATCACTTAAAACTAAAACCTCATTTTTGAGACCATCATTTTATTTTTTATTTTTTTCCAAATATACTAGTTTTTTATTTATTAAAATAAAAATACAAAAATAAAATATTTAAAAAAACGTAACGGAAAAATAACGTAAACAACTACATTTCACGTTTGTATTTTTGACGGATTTCTTTTTTCTTTTTGCATGTTGATAACTACATATGACAACTACATGTGATATAGAAGAAGTGAAAGCGAAAGATTTGTTTGAGTAAAAATGGTTGTGAAATAAAAAGGTTTAATAACATGAGTAAAAATAAAGTGTAACGTTTTTTTATAAAAAAAAGAGAAAGTAATCGATGGGGTCCAACGAATGAAAATACAAATTTCACTTTGTTTGGCGCAAGTCAGTTCTGTCGCTTGCACTTTGGCGCCGATGAGGGGTGGTGCAGTGGAGCCACAATAACGTCGTGCGAAGTCGGATTGGCGCAAGCCAAACATGACTACGCCCATTGGTGTGTACATGGTGTTATGAATGAATGACTAAAGTTCCAAATGAACTGATACGACATGTACTAGTAGTACATTGGTAACATACTAAAATTTTGTTACCTAAAAAAGACTTACGTGCTCGAGTAGATTAAAGTGACAACCTCGCAGATGTAACAAAACGAAAAAAAGTCCAAAACAAACATAAAAAGAAAAGTTAAAAAAAAAGTAAAGTTATAAAAAAAATCACCAAAAAGAATAAAAAAGATACCCCTCGTATTAACCTGTGACAATTGTAAGCAGCAGGTCACTTACTGCTGCGTGACAGCCAATCAGAACCCTCCACGTACTCACATTCCACGTCCCGCATCTCTCATTTAGTCTCACAGGCATGTCGCTTTAGCAAACCCTAGTTTGATTGTGACAGAAGTTGTGGCGGTAGTACTGTAGTAGTGAGAGAAACATATCCACCTATGGATGAATTGAATATTTACAACTTTGCACCCTATAAATGTATTAGGTTTACATTTTGCACCTTTTATTTATTGTACTATATAGTTTTTGGACTCTAATAACTTGAATCATTTGATATTCTTGTTATGACTTTTGCGGACGGTCCGAAGTAGGGGTGAGCAGAAAAAACCGAAAAACCAGAAACCAAACCGAAAAAACCGAACCGAACAAACCGATCGAAACTAAAAACTGATGGTTCGGTTTTTACTTTTTCAAAAACCAAAAAATTTCGGTTCGGTTTCGGTTTTCGTCCAAAAACCGAACCAAACCGAACCAGTTTTATAATAATATATAATTAATATAAGAAAAAATTACATGTTTCGTCCCTATGGTTTATTCAAAAATCACGTTTCGTCCCTATTTCATTTTAAATACACCAGTCGTCCTTAATTTTGAAAACTGGTAACGCTGGCCGTCCCTATTTTGGATTGTCGTTAATTTTTCTCGTTAAGTCTAATTATTAAAAGGGTATTTTGGTCTTTTTGCTACTGTCACCACTATAGGGACGAAACGTGTAATTTTTTCTTATTATTATTATTATTATTATTTTTTCTTATTTTAAATTTTTTTTTATTTCGGTTTCAGTTTACGAGCAATAATAAAAATAAATAAAAAAATTAATTTTTTTACTTCGGTTTCAGTTCGAGCAATTTTTAAATTTTTTTAAAAAACACCGCGGCTTATTATTTTTCTTCTCGTAAACTGAAACCGAACTAAAAAAAATTATAATTATAATTTTTTTTTATTATTGCTCATAAACTGAAACCGAATTAAAAAAATTAAACTTTTTTTTTATTATTGCTCGTAAACTGAAACCAAAATAATAAAAAAAATTATTATTATTGCTAGTAAAATGAAACCGAAATAAAAATAATAATTTTTTTATTATTGCTAGAAAACTGAAACCAAAAAAAAAATTAAAAATTTAAATTTTTTTTATTATTGCTCGTAAACTGAAACCAAAATAAATAAAAAATTAAAATTTTGTTTTTATTATTACTCGTAAACTGAAACCGAAATAAAAAAATTAATTTTTTTAAAGATTTTTTTATTATTGCTCGTAAACTGAAACCGAAATAAAAAAATTGTTTTAAAATTCTTTTTATCAAAAGAAAATTAATTTTTTTTAATTTGATTCGTATAAAAAAAATTAATTATTGCTCGTAATAATAATACTAATAATAATAATAAGAAAAAAAATTGGACTTTTTTTAAGTTGATTCGTATAAAAAATTACATGTTTCGTCCCTATGGTGGTGACAGGAGCAAAAAGACCAAAATACCCTTTTAATAATTAGACTTAACGAGAAAAGTTAACGACCATCCAAAATAGGGACGACCAGCGTTACCAGTTTCAAAATTAGGGACGCCTAGTGTAATTAAAATGAAATAGGGACGAAACGTGATGTTTGGTATAAACCATATGGACGAAACATGTAATTTTTTTTTAATATAATATAAATAAATAAGTAAGAAATCCAATTTTTAAATTTTTATTTATTTTGTGGATGGAATTATAATTATAATACATATATATTTTAATGTTTATATATGTGTTTGTCATGTACATGTGTTTACTTGACAATATATCGTTACATATATGACAATGATCATATTATGTGTATTTTCACTTGCATGTGTGTGTGTCTCATTTATATGTGTATAATTGTAGAAATTTGGGTAAACATTATTAGGCTAATATTGACAAAAAATAAAAAAGAATAACCAATTTTCAACGTAAAACAAGTTTATTAATATAAATTATCCACACACAAATATAAACGGTTTGAAACCGAAAAAACCGAAAAACCAAACCGTAAAAACCGAACCGCCAAAAACCGAGCGGTTTCGGTTTTTGGTTTTATAAAAACCGACTATTTCGGTTTGGTTTCGGTTTTAGCCAAAACCGATCCAAACCGAACCGTGCACACCCTAGTCCGAAGTTTACTTGTCAAGTTGTCAGGTCGAGGTGGTTTAGATAAAAAATTTAGAATGGTGTAAGACTTAAGCCTAAATATCTAAAAAAACATTAATTTCGCGTGTTTTGGAAGAGTAATAAAATCACAACAAATGTTTAGTGTTTCAAAATATTTACATCTTAA
>BQNB010050033.1:4300-38390 GCA_026074375.1 Tanacetum coccineum | reverse complement strand
AAAGATAAAGTAGGAAAGTAAAAATAATACTCCCCTAAATATGATGAATTTCCTGAATCTTTATTTCACGTCATCACGTCATGCGTCTTTCTTCCTTTTTTCATGTTTTAATTATAAATACTACAAAACACATAATAATAATAATAATAATAATAATAATAATAATAATAATAGTATTCCTAATTAATTAATAGTAGAAAAGTATGATAATATTGTTTTGAATGCCAACAAAGGCATTTACAGACAATAATAATAATAATAATAATAATAATAATAATAATAATGTTTTTAGAGAAATTATTTTAAAACACACGTGACCCAAAACATGCGTCACACAACCAACTCGTGTCATCTCGACACTACTACTCATCATCATCATCTGGCTGCTGCTGCTGTTGCTGAGGTGGGTACTACTGATAATACTGGTCATACTGCTGCTGATCATATCTAGGTGGGTTATAGGCTCCCTGCAGTGGAACATTGTAAACCCTAGCCATGTGCTCAAACACCCTAGCATACCTATCTCAGTGATAAGACTGCCTATAAGACATCCTCTCAATCACCTCCTAGCGGATCTCCATGCTACCCATCCTCTCATACAAATCCTGCATCGATGCTCTCGGGGGTCTAGGAATAGCAACTCTCAGTACACCTGGCTCTGGAACCTCAGGATTCAGCCTACCCTTATAGTCGATCAACTCTCTAAGTGTAGTAGTATCCAAATCTCTACAGTAAATCAGAGCACTCAGACTGTTCAGCACCTCTTCAGTCAGCAAATTCTTCCTTTTAGCAATCTTTGTAATAAACTGTCCACAACAGATCATACTGTCTTTCTGACTACCAGCTCCTTTCCTCTTCATCCACCTTGCTATCAACCAAGCAACATTCGCATACCCATTTTGGTGTCAGCTTCAAACATACTCAATAACCACAAATCATTTTTCTTCATCTTGTCATACCCGGTTGTCCTCTGACATAAGCCATAAGTGATCATTTTGTGTAATACCCTCAAAACTGGCTTCCGGATAGTAGAAGCATGACTCCTTAACAAACTAAGATTTTCCTCTCGACTGATGCTCAACCAATACTCTCGAGCGTTGAAGTGCTCATCACTACGCAAACCACCCTGGAAGTATACATCAAATCCTTCTTCCTTGATCTCCTGCGAGTGATACAATGCTAACCTCTTTGCAAACTCTAGCAACGTCCAACTAAAAGCACGTCCACAAAGCCTAAACTTGATTATCTTTTTGGTTCTCAACTCGTCATCTGCACAAACTTCATCAAACTTGTAAGTAGAATAGAACTCATGGCAAAGCTCACTTTATATTGGCTCATCAATGTTAAAAGCATTAGTCCATGCTTCTGAAGTAAATATCTCCTCATTTGTACCAGCCACACACAACTTGATTGTTAACATCTCATCAATCGCCTCACCATAAGCCAATTGATTCAACACGTTCCAATCTACAACGCATGGTGAGTAAATGAGTCTTGAAAGCAATTGAGCAAGCCTAGTGTTGTATCAACTCTTAGCAGCCTGGGTACACCCTTCCCAAAGCAAAAATGGGTGATGGACACGTGGAAGCATCGCCTCCTCCACCGTCTCGTATTTTTGGGAGCGTTTAGATCGTGAGGATCCGGCTTCATCGTCATATGTTCCCATAGTCTACACATAAAAAACAATCCAAAATAAAGTATGTAATGATGTTAGAAAACATTTAGTATCAATGGATGAGTTTTTGATAGGTTTTCATACGTTATGTTTATTTCTGGTCATAATTGTGCGTCACAGTTCATAGAAGTGCAGCGTACTTCCTGGAAATTTACTAAGTGCGCCGGTTTTCTAGTAAAACCGGCGTACTTTCTGGGCTGGTTCAAACAATTTTGAATTTCTTATGATTTTCAACAAATAATTTTAAAATAAATACATATTCATGAACAGTAATTTTTAGATTCATAAAGATTTCAACATGCATTTGATTAACAACTCTTAAATAGCCTAATTCTGATGGTTAATTATACATAGTAAGCCTAGATTTTGATTTCCTCTAATCTAATTATAAACAACCCTATTGAACAAGAAATTAAACAAATTGACAAGAAACAAGTTAAAGAATGAAATTAACATACCCTTGGCATGGTTACTGATTTGGTGGTATGATTTTTCGAAAATTTTCTTCTATTTTTGTGAAAAACCTGACGGTTTTGTGGGTTTTTATAAAGTGTGAAATCTTGTTTTATAATTCAGTTGAAAACCCCCCAAAAGTGCGGTGCACTTCAGGGAAGTGCGGCGTACTTTGGCCTTTTTAACGTATAATATATATATATATATATATATATATATATAATATATATATATACGTACTATATATATATTATATTTATATTTTATATATATATATAATAATATATTTCAACTTACCTTGTACGTTTTTATAACTTAAATACAAATATAATTTTTTAAACATAAATATTTCAACCCATCAAACTGACTCTTTTAATATTAACATATTCGGACTAATGTCCGTACATCACATGCAATCCATTATGGATTTATACAATTGACTTTATTTGACTCAACATCACATGCAATCCATTATGGATTTATACAATTGGCTTTATTCGACAACATTGAAAACTAAAAACACGGGAGCACATAGTTACTCTATTATTTTCAACTTAGTTTTTGGTCCTTCATTCCTGAAACTAATTGGGTGACATAATGTCACTCAATTTATGATACTTAGACAACCTTCTGCTTGTTTTCTTTGTTACGGAACCTTGATCATATATATTTCCATAGGGATCGGTTAGTCTGATCTCAGCGTGCCATTATCCGTTCCCCTCTTCCTTCTTACAATGATTTCCCGTATATTCTGGTTTCCAATCCTCGTTCTGTAATGCAACAGGTAAAGATCTAAGAAAACTAACAGCCTTTTTCCATACACAGATCTTCCTGAATGGATTCATACTTCCTGCAATGCTATAGATCGGTCCAACAGATCGTGACAATTAAGGTACTTAACTGGTTTCGGTCCATATACTGGTACTCCAAATTTGTTCCTTTGGATTCCATAATTTTCCTCATCATCACTGTCACTCTCTTCAGTGTTCAAACTTGTCTTAGCTGCACGAAACGTTTGATGGCAAATTCTATCAAGGTAGATGTGATCCTTTCTATTGTGTTCAGAATGCTCCCACAGGTGTACAAAAATCCTCTCCCCACGAGTATGGGTGTGTCTCTTTCAATAGGCATATCTAAAATGAGAAATTTTGCGATGACAGTAGTTACCCCTACCTGGCACAGAACATCCTTAAGAAGCCCCATAGGCTCTGCCTTCAAATGGTTCAACATTTTAATTCCTCTGTTTACATTCTTCAACTCCTCTCTGCCTAGTTCCTTGTAAACACGATATGGCATGACATTTATATCGAAACCATTGTCGGCTAATGCATTGAGGTTGATCTTAGCCTCTAGTCGGATCGGTATAACACACGCTCTAGGATCCTCTTTCTCTATTAATGCCTCTCTTTTGACCTTGATTATAGCCTCTTCTTCCTATTTCATCATCTCTCCATTTAGTTTCATCTTATCTAAACAAATCTCATCAAGTAACTTTTTATACTTGTCACTATATGCCATAGTTTCAATTACTGGTCTTTCCTCCTCCAGTATAGCAAATCTTCTGAAAATATCAATAGCTAGTGCCTCTCTTGCAGCTTCTTCCTGAGTTAATGGTTTTTCAGTAGACAATGATGGTCCTATATCAGAATAGATCATTTGGTATTTCTCTAGTTGCTTTCTCTTATTTCTACCATTCTTTCCCATTTTACACTCGAATGGTGAGATTTCAACTCGTTCAATTTCTAGAATATCCCCAAAGTCAAGATCATCCAACAAGAGATACCAGTCATCATCAATCTTTTCTGTTACTTCAGAGCTATCCAAGAATGGATCGAGTTTAGGATATATTATTGTATACTAATCTTATAACATACTAAAAAAGAGGAAAAGAGGTTGTTTTAGTAAGAGAAAGGGTTGTATGAACACTTAGAGAGAGAAAGTAAACATAAGATAGAAAATGTATTATGTGTGAAAAATGAACAACCAACCACCTCTCCAAGGCATGGAGAGGTGTTTATATACTTATAATGGATCGTGGGCTTGGGCCTTCATGGGTTTATCCATGGGCTTTTAGCTAACTAGCCTAGTAAGTTTCCAAAAATTAACTTAACGAGCTAACTACAATTATATATGGAAGTGACCGACACTTTCGTATTCCTAACAATCTCCCCCTAAGGGAGGTCACTCCATTTTACAAAAGCTTAAACCTAGGATACTATGCTTTTTCTTTAGTCTTGAGCTCGTAGTCTTTAACTTCAATCATTAACTTGTGATTTGATGTAGTGATCATTGACTTTAGGCTTGAGCTTGTTCCTTTATCTTGACTTGAATGTGAAAATGTGATCTTGAACACCTTAAGATCATCAACCAAGCATAATCTCGATTCACCATCTTGTAAACTTTGCCATCTTGTGAACTTGTGACTTTTGGACCGACATGCTGATACCTTTCTTGATATGTTAACTTGAAAAGCTTTAATATTGCATCTTTCTTGAGGTTCTTTAACTATAAAACTTCATCACTTCGAGAAAGACGTTTGGCATCAGAGTGACAAAAACTTCTTTGAAATTCTTTGACTTTAATACTTCGTCACTTCAAGAAAGATGTACGGTATCAGAGTAGCGAAAGTCTTGAACCATGTACTTGAGCTTTCATGATGTGTTTATGGTTGTCGGTCGGGTATGAGCATGTGGTTATGAATCTTGTGAGTCGGCTGGAATCAGGTACCTTCACCTTCATCTTTAAGTATCCTGCATTAAAACAGTTAGCAATAAAGCATGGGGACGAATATGGCTTTGTTATTCGCCCGTGTTTGGTTAGAGTAACCTTCGAATCTGTGAGGATTGACCTATGATCAGGTAGATTCAATTTAAGAAGAATCTCCTTGACAGGATTTTCAGCTAAAGTATTGAATCTTTCTAACACATGTGTATCAGATTCATCAAACTCAGCATGTTCTCATTATCAGAACGTCTCAAAGCAGACAACACGATAAGAGTGAACCAACAAGTTACTATCTCACCGATTGAAATAAAAAATTGATTTGAAAATCAATCGACGTTTCATTTGCTAAAGTGGTTTTGTGACACATCAAGAGTGTTAATCATTTCAAAAGTCATCATCAATTGTCAATTCATAACTTAGAACAAGTTTGATTCTTATAAAATCGCACCATCGTTTCTTTCCAGTTGTCACAAGTTTGATTCATATAGAATCGTACAAGTCACCTACCATGAGCTTGTTTGATGTTGGCTCAAGCAGGATTTCCATCTTCACTGTGAATTATATCACTCGGATGTTCTAGCAAAATCACAAGGATAATGCGTAAGACTCTTAATATATATCTTGTTATTCATAATGTGTGACTTAGCAAGCATAATTTGACGAGTGTCCTAATGAGATTTATGGATGATCTCTTTTGGCTCTAGACTCAATAGTGCACTTTGGTTTTAGTGATCGGAGGCTGGAGCAGACTGCCACCTTTTCAATATCAACTAACTCGGAGTGAGAAAGTTGATAGAAATGTGTGTAATCTCCGTGAGAAATGAAACAAGAGTCTGTTGAGAGACCTTAAGTGGCTAGGGAGGGTTGTGCATAGCGTCACTGGGTCCATGACTATCTTCAATGTCAGAAAACAACTTAGTGTTTCCGACAGATTATGTATTGACCCAGTTTCTGCCTAAGTGTATGGAGGGCTTGTTTCTTTACATCCTTTATCCTTATATTTCTTTTCATTCTTCAACCCCTTCAATGCTTACCGAGACTTCATAACTAACACCTTGTTGGGTTTATTCCAGTGTTAGCTCCATCTCAGTCAGCATTATTCCCGAATCTCACTTTTTCTCCTTTTATATCATACCTAAGGACTTCTACACTATCTAGTGGATATCCCTGGGTAGATCCCTCCGGTTCTGGCTGGATCATGGGATTTGAATACCTATGCCTAACCACCTTATAACTCCATAAATTTAAGTACATGGTCGGTCTTTTGGGTATTCCATCACAATCAAAACCAGAATCATTGAAAAATTCAATCAAAGTGTTTGATATAAATATCAAAAGATTTACAATTTGAAAGTTTTTCATCACCACTAAAAGGCTCCCCCTTAACATGTGCACCGTAATCGTAGTACATGCTAAGTGTAGATTGCATTGAGTCCATTTTATATGATCACATTTCAATACAAATTAGATTCAGTTTAATCACATTTTCTCCCCTTATCCAAAATGTTAATCCCTTGATATTTTAGATATCATATGATTAAACTTTCAGGGACAAAATGTTACACATTAACTAAAAGGAACATTTTAATGCCTCCCCTCAATATTTGAGGGTATATAAGACAGTCCTGAGTACAATAATTTGAAATTTTTTGAATTTACTTAGAAATTCTTGAAAATTTTGTACTCAAGCACTCCTTAATATCACCATAATGTCTACACTACATATATACAAATATCATAAGTTATTAATTACGTACAAGGATTGACCTGTTATGATGAGGACATCATATGATAAATCATATGGTCCTTTGTAGCAGCCAAAAGTCTCCCTAGTACGGTCTCTCACCAACAAATTTCTCCAAGCTTTGCATAATCCTCCTGGTCTTTAGCTATTTATCAATTGCTTGGATCATAGCTCCTGCTTTATCTCTATCACTTTGTCTCCAGATAGTCTAAGGCAGATACTTCATCCGAATTCCCTTTAGACGATCATCAAGAGTAGTCCGAACATCATTGAGTGTACCGTCACTAAACTTGTGTAGTTCATCAATACGTATCAATCTGTTCTTCTTGTCTTTGTTCTGGTAAATGAAACCTCTGAGATTGGAGTATGCTATATAAGCTTCCTTTCGTTTAAGATCTGATCTGTACGTATCCGGCTTTGTGAGGTTGAGCTTCTTTTGGTAACTTTCGACACCCAATTAAAGATCTTCCACGCTCCTTTGGATGACAATGCTTCTTGTTAACATTCGCAAGGAGACATTAAAAGCTAGGCATTCTTCAACAGTAAGATTTGTCAACTTGCCTTGAACAAGAAGAAGCAGCATGTCTTCGATGTCTTGGATGCGAAGCCTATTGAAATCGCCTTGTTTGAATTTATACAACTTGTCATCATCTCTACGAACAGTGATCCAATCCAGATGCTTGTAATTATGCCATTTGACTATTTGAAGCTTTGTGACAACAATGATTCTGCGTTTGGAGTAGACATCTCGAGCAGATTCACTGTTAGAAGCAAATCTATAGAATTGTTATCATTTTCGCCCCCAATGTGAGATTCCCTAGAGTGCATGTTTGTCGTAGCTAATCGGCACTTGACTCCATATTGTGTTAGGGACCAGATCTTCAATCCATGTGATATTCCCGTAATCTGCAGCCTTTGTCTTCATCACTGAAGTTGTATATGTTCGGCTTGAGACACCACCACTTAGATACACTAGGTCGTTGTTGATGAAGTGATCGAAAGGTATGACACGGCAACCTCAAGAATTAGGTATCAATGGTAGTGGCTTTCACAGATCATGAGGACATTGTTGACCTTCAGGGTTGTTCCAGTCTAATTGATCAGTGGTTTCCTTGTAGAATTCTTCAAAGAAATATTCAAGTTCTACCAGACTCTTGTATGATCCTTTCATCAGATCGAATGTTAGACCGACTAATAATTTAAGAGTTAGAGTATAAACTTTAATCCGGTTTATCACGAATGTCAAGAAGTCAAGAGGAGTGTCCATCAGCACATTAAACGACTCACGCGGATCTTCCATCTGGGCCAAAGAGCTTAGCCAAGGTTGAACAGGTCCATGGGATATCAAGAAAAGTCTTGTTCTAATCACGATCGGGAGTAAGAGGTTTTGCTGTTTTCTGAAACCAATCAGGAAGCTGAGAGGTCTCTTCATCAGGTTGATCTTCAGTAACTCTTGTTTCGAACTCCAAATGTGCAGGTTCTTTACTGATAAGCTTGTTGGAAGATCTCATGAGAGAGGTGCTATATGCGCTTCCTTCACCCCGGCCAGAGCAGATATATGTGTGTCAAGAAGTAAAGATTCTCGGACCCACACTTCCTAGCCAAGCATCCGCTCCTCTCCGCCCACCCGGTCTGTCTTAGCCCGAGGTCTTTTCCTTTTTGGTGCACTGCGCCGTTAACTCGCGGTTACGCTGCCCTTCTCCTCTCTTTCCTTGGACCCCTGGTTTTGATCCTGCATAATGCGAAGGATTCTTCGTCTTTATCATCATCATCTTGACATCTTTTAAACAAAACATTATCTCCATAAGTGTCAAGTATGAGCTTGTCACTTTCGTAAGCGTCAACCAATGCTTTGTAGAGATTCTTCTGTTCATCAGATCTGTAGATTGACTTATTGCTCTCCATCTTGTCTATGAGAATCTTTTTCAGCTCTAATTCAGATATAGGGTTGGCGCAATAAAGCATGATGTAGATTGACTTATTACTTTCCATTTTATCTATGAGAATCTTCTTCAGCTCAAGTTCAGAAAGGTTGGCGGCTATAGCATGGGATGTCTTAGATTCATTGGATGAACGAGTCAGAACCTCTGCTTCAAGTTGTTCATATATAGTCTTCTCAATTTTCGACAAAATCTTGGAGACTTGTGCTTTAACTTGCTCTTTGACTTGATCCTTGATTATTTTCTTAATGTTTTCATCAAGTTTATTGATGAAGTCTGCATTTTCAGCTTGAGCTTCATCTTTAAGTTTGTTGGACTGTAACTGAACATCTGTTTTGACGACTTCATGCATCTTGTTGGCAAGGTACGCATCAACAATGTTGGGAATTGAAGAAACTGCTGCAGCAAATTGGTTCGTTTGCTTGTAGGGAGGAACTTGGAACAGTTGTTGGTGTGGGAAATGGTGTTTGTTGCAGATGTGTAATGAGAGGAATGGTTGGTAGAGGAAGTGTTGTTGCAAACGAAAGAGGTGTCTCAGCAATAGTAGTAACCAGAACATCTACCAGAGAGGTTGACTCAGTGTTAAGATTAAATATAGAGTCAATACCTGTATCTGGACTGGGGTTGAGCATGTTAGAAATGAAGCCAGATGACACAGAAGAACTCTGTTGTTGACCTTCAGGATTGACCAGAGTTATGATCACATGAGTGTCTTCTATTACTTGAGTAGTTTGAATGATAGTGCGTGGAACATCTGTCATTACAGTATCTCTTCCCTCTAGATTGACATTCACGTCACTGTATAATTCATTCACTTCATCCTCTTCATTTGTCTCTTCTTCATCCAGTTCTTCTCCCTCAACATTCGCACCATGAGTGACTTCATCGCTTTCTTCATCATCAGTGGATTCATAATGAGAAGGTGTTTAAACCCTCAGATCTGAACCCTCTTCTTCATTATCTTCTTCATCATGAGTAGAAAACTTAGGATGAACAAAGTCATCACCATCGTTGTCTGAATCAGTCTGCTCATTATCATCATCTGGACCTTCATGATCTTGTCCATCATCATTGTCATCATTTTCTTGATTATCAGCATCATCATCATCATCACCACTCATTGCTACTTCATTATCATCTTCCTTGTCAATGGACTTCCAAGAGATTTGCTCATCATCAGATGCATATGTCGGTACATCGAGAACCCCTGGTTTATTACTAGTTCCTTCATCTGTACCTGAACTATTGGCGTAAGAGCTGTGAGTTTGTATCAGGATTCTCTTTGTGGCCAGCTCTATTTGTTCAGCTTCTGTTAAAGCAACCTCGGATAGCACTGTTAGACCTTTAGCTTTAGGCGTCTTTGCAGTTTGCTTCTTCTTGGCAGGTTTAGCCGCCTTTGCTAAAGTCTTAAGTCTTTTTCCTTTAGTAGTTGGAGGAGTCTTTGTCTTGTCAGATCCAGTTTGCTTCTTCTTGACACATGCTTTTGTTTTAGGAGGTTCAGCTCCTGAAGCAATGGCATAATACTCTTTGTAGGATTCAAAATCTTTGATGGCTTCATTTGTCAATTCATCAGGCAAAATGGCACCATATAGTTGTGTGTCCTTATGCTTAAAGACAACCTTTATCGTAGTGAACATTGGGTCATCCTTAGCAAAGTGCCAATTTACCCTGTTTCTTCTTGAAATTGATGCATCCGTAGTTCCATGTGAAGTCGACGATGGACCTTGGTGAAGCAATGAGGGTGTACATCTTCATTACTCTCTTAAACATTCTTGATCTCTACTGATAAGCAAAGTCCTTCCACAGAGGTATGCATAGTCTACATTCTTTCTTATGGTACATTCCCAAAGGATCTTGAGCTTGAGTTAGTCGATGATGTCATATCCGGTACTTTTATCCCCTCAGACATTTTGTTGATACCGCATAAATTGATCAGGGTTGATGCAACTTGTTGACATTGGCATTGGTGATTACCTTTATCTCTCCACTATGACCAAGATCTTTGTGAAACGTGAGAATTTCCTCTTCAAAGGGTAGTTCCTCGAATTGTTGATCAGGGAGTTTAGGGCATATTTAAAGCATTTCTTTGAAGTACTTAAGATTCACAATATGTTTCTTATTGTTCATCTTGAAACGAATCGAGTGGTGATGAACTGTAGCAGTGGCCCAAAACCCTTGCATGAATATTTTTGGAACATCCGCTGTGATTTGGAATGCCTTGTAAAAGGGGGTGAGTTTCAAAACATCATACACCACTTGAAGAGTTGCTTCTTTGGATTTGAGGTCTGAGCTTAGTCGAATATTACTTTTGCCAATCTTGAGTCGGTTGGCAGGAGAGACTAAAGCGTCAAATTTAACTTAATTAGTTAACCAAGTCGTGTTATAGTTAACCTTGATTTTACCTTGCTTTTAAGCATATTTTAACTTAATTAGATAGCATAATTAACCAATTTTAATTAGCCTGTTAAGTTAAGTTTTAATTTGCCTTCAACTTGTAGTTTTGATCTTAAGTGTTTTTGGTCGAGATCTATTAGATCGGTTCCTTAAAGATTTCACTAGATCAGTTCCTTAATGAGAACAACTAGATCGGGTTCTTAAACAAATCTACTAGATCGGGTCCTTGATGAGAAAAACTAGATCGGGTTCTTAAGGGATTTGATTGGATCGGCTCCTTAAGGAAAACAACTAGATCGGTCCTCAAATATTTTGACTAGTTCGGTCTACAAGGGACGTGACAAGATCGGTTCTCAAAGGGCCATGACTAGTTCGGGTTGTCTCAAAAAATTCACAAACACGATTTTGTTGCACACGAGTTATTCATTTGTAATTGTTTTAGCAACATTTAGAAGTACTTTAAACCTGGAATCACTACACTAGCAATAACGAGAAAGCATACACAATCAAGCCGAGCAAGAACATGAACAATTCGTCAAGATTATACACGTTTATGCATGTTAAGACATTGTAATACATGCAAGTGATCATAAACTACATTCCCAATACATTACCCATTAATAAGAAACATTGAAACCCAAAAACCTAAATATTCGTACAAACAATTGAGCATATCTGATTCATAAGTTAAGCCCATATAAATACTTTAAACAAGACTTCTACACACCAATGCCATTAAAACCCCTCAATCAATTTGAAGATTTGAACACTTTTGATTTTGAGAAACCCTAATGTGAAACTTAGGGTTCTTCGAGTTCAAAAATGGTTGAAATCAAAAATTCCTTCAAGGTTTGAGATGTGTAGGAAGTGTAGAACGAGTTTGTAGTTATACCTTAGGTGTGAAGACAATGTTGAAATGATGAACTAGTTAAGACGATCGTTTGAGTGAGAGTGGGAGGGAAAAAATGTGTCAAATGTGTGTGTTAGTGTACAGGGATCGGGGTGGGTAGGGGTGATATTAAACTAGTTTGGTTTTTGTCACTTTCGCTCCCCCAAGTTACATAACTCTTTTAATTTTCACTAATAAGTTTTATTAGGAAATTAGAGTTTAACAATTGGCACAAATAGTCCCTAATGTTTTAACTAGCATTTTTGAACACTTAAATTCACATAATCCCTCCCTAATGGCATAAACACATAACATGTAAGGCACACATAAGCTAAACTTAATTAACTTTCCTTAAAAATGTTATTCCGTTATTGTTTAAAACCTTTTTCCTTTTAAGCACATTATTATTATGAAGAAGATATTTGACATTTTCTCCCCCTCAAACAGTGACCCATTTTCTATTTAAAGAGCTGTAGTCATTGTTTGAGAAGTCGAATGTCTTTGAAAAAGCATTTTCTGATGAAGCAATGTTATAAAAAAAACAAACACCAAAATAAGATTTCTTTTATTTTCACACATAGCGCATGACATGTACACTCATGTGATATAGGAAGCATGGGTTGTGTTTGCAAAAGTAAACACAAGCTTTGCATAGTCATTAAAGTAGACCTTTGCCCGAGAAATAAATTTCTTTGATAGGTCAAAGTTTCCTTTTTGACAGAATACTTGCCTTTTTAAGATGATGATCGGGTTGTTTTATGAAAATAATAGCAGCCATTTTTGGCATGTTTTGAAAATAATTTGTAACTTCTGCTCGACTTCATTTACAGCCTTTGTTTCAGTACTTTTGATTGACATTTCCAGAACGTAAATCGTTATCGATTTTCAGAAGACATGCATTATTACTTCTTTTTAATATTTTTCTCAATTTTTAATCTTTTCTTTGGTTTTAAAGTTTTTATATCTTTTGTTCATTTTTTGTTTTTATAAAAGTTTTTGAAAAGGAAAAATATTTTTGGTTTTTATGATGTGTTATTTATCATATATATATTTATATATATATATTTAAATATAATATCAAAATTATATATATTTATATTATATATATATATTATATTATATAAAAGATATTTGAATTGGTACCACACTATTCTTCAGCTTATCTGCTAACTGTTTTTAGTTTTGTCTCAGGCGTAAAACTCCGCATTCCTAGCTTTTTGATAAAAAATCAATTCTTTCTCTGCATAGGGCTTTAGTGAAGATGTCCTCTAGTTGATACTCCGTGTTGACAAAGTAAAGCTCTACTACTCCATTCTCCACTTGCTCTTTGATGAAGTGGAATCTGATGTCAATATGCTTTGATCGAGAATGTTGAACATTGTTGCAGCATAAGGCAATAACGCTTTTGTTATCACAGTACATTGGAATTTTATTGAATCCAAGGCCATAGTCGGTAAGCTGTAATCTCATCTAAAGGATTTGAGCACAACAACCAGACATAGCAATATATTCAGCTTCCGTACTGGATATTGCAGCGCTTTTCTGTCTTTTTGATGACCAACTAACAAGTCTGTCTCCCAGTAATTGCATACATCCAGAAGTACTTCGTCTAGTATCTTGGCAACCCACATGATCAGCGTCTGCATAAGCTGTTAAAGCAATAGAAGAATTCTTTGGATACCAGAGTCCCCTATTAATGGTTCCTCTTAGGTATTTAAAGATTCAGGAAAATATCTTTGCCTTGTCTTCTGATGAACAATGTGGGATCCACGGTTCCTTTAGAGAATTCCTGAGAGAGTAGAAACTTCGACAACAAATCGTACCACGCGCGAGGAGCTTGTTTCAACCCATAGAGAGCCTTCTTAAGCTTATACACATGATTCGGATTGTCTTGATACACAAACCCATCCGGTTGGCTGACATAAACTTCTTCGCGCATAATGCCATTCAGGAATGCCGTCTTAACATCCATTTGGTAGATGATCATATTCATGTGAGCAGCATATGCGAGGAAAATTTGAATAGCATCAAGTCTAGCCACTGGAGCAAGAGATTCCTCAAAATCAATTCCCTCTTCTTGACGGTAACCATGAGCAACTAATCGAGCCTTGTTTTTTAGAATACCTCCTAATTCTTCAAGTTTCACCTTGTAGATCCATTTTAAAGTAATAACCATCATTTTATCTGGACGAGGAATGAGTTTCCAGACTTCAAGACGTTCAAATTCATGTAGCTCCTCTTGCATTGCTTCAATCCAACATGCTTGAGTTAATGCGTCTTTATAGTTCTTTGGTTCAACTGATGTGAGAAAGGCATCGTAGTAACAAATGGGGCTTGTTCATGGAGTTAGAGTCTTGTGGAAACAAGTCTTTCGAGTTCACCGATGATGTTGTCTATAGGATGATCCTTGGTCTATTTGTTAACGTGTTTTGAGTTAGGAGTAGCAGTATGCACAGCAGTAGGAATAACATCCGAAGAAGATGATACTTCAGAATCATTTTTTGGAATTGGAATACCAAAGAACGGATCGTTATTCATGTGTGCCACATCTAAGTCATGATTATCTTCTTCAACATCGTTAGGAATGACAGGAGATTGAGTTTCGGGTGTTGTTTTAGAGTTACTAGGTGATGGTATATCTTGATCAACAGTTGTTGAGGAAGGTGAACCGGTTGATGCAGCGGGTTCTGGAGCAACTACTTTAGCAATTAGAGCAATGACTTCACGGGCTGGGTGATCAACACTAGGTGGAGGAGTGAGTAATTCATCAAACAACAGTTGAAACAAAAGATCCCAATCAGTTCTTGAAGGTGGTACCAACGGTGTTGAAGGAGGAGGGTTTGGCACGAGTCCTGAACTAATTGTTGCAGGAGTCATTTCATGAAGTGCGGGTCCTGAACTGCTGTGTTCAGAAGCCATCGTAGTCAGCTCATCAAAATCTACATGTATTGTCTCAATGATTCGTTTGGTACGTCGATTGTAAATTCAAAATGCTTTCTTTGTGGGTGCATAGCCAATGAAAATACCAATATCAGCTTTGGGTTGTAACTTGCCCAAGTTCTCGCTATCGTTTGTCGGATAACAAAGTGCACTAAATACATGGAAGAATGATAAGTCGGGAAGTTTGTCATGCAAAAGCGAATATGGTGTTTTACCGTGACGAAGACGTATGATGGAACAATTTTGGGTATAACATGCGGTAACAACTGGTTCTGCCCATAAGAATAACGGAGCTTTTACATAAATCAACATTGTGTGAGCAGCTTCAATTAGCGTACGATTACGTCTTTCAATGACACCATTTTGCTGTGGAGAGCGAGCAACAGATGTTTCATGAGAGATTCCAATCTTCTCATAATATTCACGAAAAGTTTGATTAACAAATTCATTTCCATTATCTGTTCTGATTCTTCGGACAGGCACTTTAAGCCGCACTTGGATCATTTTGAGAAACTTGATTATAAAATCTGAAGCTTCATCTTTTGACCTTAAGCACTTAACCCATGTAAATTAAGAGTAATCATCGACAATGATGAGGATGTACTTCTTTCCATTAACACTTGCAACACGCATTGGTCCACAAAGATCCATGTGTAAAAGATAGAGTTTTTCTTGGTTGGTGTCTTCAGATTTAGGTTTGTGGGGTTTCTTCTTGCTTTTGCCCATTGCACATGCAGAACACAGATGGTCCTTTTTAAACTTTAGCTTAGGAAGACCTCAAACAAGACCATGTCTAGCTAAATGGTTGATTGCACCAAAGTTCAGATGAGACAGACGTCGGTGCCATAGCCAGGACTTAGTCTTATGGCCTTTGATAAGAGACATATAGAAGAGGACGCCATCGTATCTCCAAGAGACAGAGTATACAGATTGTTGCCTCGAGATCCAGTCAGTAGATCAACACCTTCTAGATTACGAATGAAGCAGGTGTGTTGACAAAAAGCAACTTCAAGGTTCGAATCACAGAATTGCCCAACAAAGAATAAGTTGTGTCCAAGTCCTTCTACGTAGTAAACCCTTGATATCATAACATTCCTAATCTGATAATCACCATATCCCAATATCTTTGCCACGTGATCATTTCCGAATTGACAGTACCTAAAAATTTATTAACGAAATTGGTGAGCTGAGAGCGATCTCCGGTCATGTGCTTGGAGCAGCCGGAGTCCAAATACCAGAGAACAATTTGGACGACCTGCATTCATCAAGAGAGGAAGATGGAACATCGGAAACTATGGATCCCCAAGATTGATTGGGTTCCTTTTTGTTAGCAGATGCAGATTTAAGGACCTTATATTTGTTAACAGGAACATTAGTTTTAGATTTCTTAGGTTTCCTTAAGTAAACCAATGTTACAATAGGCTTAGGTGTTTCATTTTCTAGAGCAGTTGGTTTCCTAAGTGGTACTTCAGTAGTTGTGGTAATCCTAGTTAAAGGGCACGCATTTCCTACTATAGTTAAGGTCCGACCAGTAGGTCTCCAGATGTATCCAATATTTGTAAACACCTTTCCTGTTGGTTTCCAAACTTTTCTCTTTGAACTTTTCTTAACAGATTTAGATTTTACACGAGCATTCACATTATTGATAAAATCAAGAACACACATATCATGGTTATCAGAAAGCATGCAACCATTACACTTAACACATTTAAGTTTAGAATTCGCATTAAGCTTGGAATGCTGCACATTAGAGTTCTTTGTGCAACAACACAATCTTTATTTTGCAACTAGATTTACTTTCATAGGGTGGCTTCTACTTTATTCTTCTGATCCCCAGTCCGAGTTACTACTTGTGGTTTGTGAATTCTTTATTTTTTTTGTATTGTATGAAGGTAGTGTATGGTAGCATAGTAGACAGTTTTACTCTGTAGACGACAACATAGGTTTGGTAGAAACTAGGTTTGTTGTAAAGGCTTTTTGTGATTAGTTTCTGAGGATATGACAGGTCTGTGAATCTAATCTTTTTGTCCTTGTTCTTTGGGTTCACAAGCCACTAATTTCATTAGTTTTGTTGATATTAGGACATGTTTCCTGATGTTTGTAAGCAAACTCCTGAAATTAGTTTCGCATACTACAGAGCAGTTTTCTAAAGAATGATCTATTGGTCTATTTTGATTTAACCTGTTTATCTAGATCCCTAAGAACGGTAGCTTCTTCCCTGAGTGTGCTTTATATAGGAAGAGTGAGCTGTCTTTTTATTCAATAATTTAGGGGTATTGGTTCCACATCAATCTTAAGCATCTTAGATCATAGGTGTTTTGTTTACAGCATTATCAAACTAGAGCATTTTCTTTAAGTTTCCTTAAATCATCTTAAGAGTGTAATTACCAAAACTTTTTCTTGAAGACTAGCATTTAAATCATAGATTTCCACAGTCTTTAGATTGGACTTGATTTTATTAAATCATCACATGTTCTTTGATCGAATACGTGTTAGTTTACTCGAGTCGTGTTAAGTTGCTTATATGTTTGTTTCCAAATGCTCATTCTCAGCAATAAAGCTTTGACACCCTATGATCAAGTTCAATATTTTATTGTTTCAATCTCCTTTTTAAAGTCCCTTTTTATCTTATCTCATTCATTTTTCCACTTAGAGATTTAATTTTATTTTCAACTTCTTTGACATGGCTTTTCTCTTGGGACTGAGCTTTCAATTCATTTAATTCAAACAATTAATCAAAACTTGGAGCACTTTGATTTGAAACAGAATTGTCCCTTTGAAAAATTTCCTGATTAAGTTGAGTATCAACTTCTAAAGAGATGCAATGTTTTTCAAGAGTGGTAAACTTTTGAACAGTTTATCGTAAATCTCTTTTTCAACGAAATCCTTTTTTTGAGAAGCTCAGTCTTAAGTTTTACACACTTTTCACATTCATGCACATTCACAGAAGCATTATCCACAGAAGAATTCATAATTATGTTCACAATATATTTGTTAATGACTTGTTCCAAGAGTCGTTCATTTTCATTCAAAACTTTATTCATTTTAACTTCAAATGTTTTTGACTCTAAACGATGTTGTTCCACAGCCTGTTCCATTTGATGAAAGACATTTTAGACTTCAGAAAGTTCATCAATCAAATATTGATCGAATGTATTAAATAAGTCCTTCAAAGCTTTTACAAATGGAATTATTTCATCCCTAAAACAAGCTTTTGTATGTTCGAACCCCCACGACCCCTCAGTGATGGCTGTGGCCGTGGTTCTTTCTTTGACAACCACGTCAAAACCAACAAGATGGTGTTTAAGTTTCTTCAAACTCGTATTAACCATGCTGACTTTCGAAATTTCTTTTGGAACCTCAACTTTGGTGGGTCTACTAAAAAGAGTGGGATCTGGAGAATTCATAGAATTCTGAGACCAAAAGGCTTGTTCAGTAGATAATTCAGTTTGTGGAACAAATCGTGTTTCAAAATCTTAAGAAAGTTGGTTAAGAACAGCATAATCGACTGGTGTAGTATTGAATTTCTTTTCTAACATCATAGGATCCTTTTTTTAAAAGCATTTTTGAACGACTCTCTTCAGCAAGCATTAAGGTCTCTTTGGAGTCAGGAATCACAATAGCACTCGTATTCTTAATGACATTACCATCATAAAGCTTTGGTTCCAACTGCTGAGCTTTCTTAAGATAGAAAGGATTTTGAAAACCTAGAGCTTGTTTAGTGGTATGATCATAGAAAAACTAAGGTTTCGTCAACATGTGAATAATTTGTGCAGATTGATCTCTTTTAAAACAATATTATCTAGCTGTTTGATCTTCTTTTCTAACGCAATCTCTCTATCGATGTTCCTAGATTCTTCTTTCTTAAAATCATTTTTAAGAAGAGTAACTGTTTGCATTAAAGATTCCTTTTCTTTTAAATGTTCAGAAAGAGTTTGTTTAAGATGATCAATCTCTACAGACTGTGTACTTGAATCTGAAACATTATCATTACTCCTTAAGTCAATATTTTGTCCTTTTTTCAAAATTTTAACTTATTCCTTATATCTTTCAAGCTCAGCAGTTAAAGTATCATTGACACTTTTATTGTCCAGATTTATCTTGGTACAATTAACTACTTGGGTTTTCAGTTGTTCAATCATGGATAATATCAGTGCATCTTGTTGTGTAGAAGAGTTAGAATTCTGAACAGCTGCCTGTTGTGATTCAATCACATACTGAGAATAAGGAATGATATTGCTATCACTGGTTATTTCAGTCTTTGAATGTTTCACAACATTTGACTGTTTAGAAGACGACATCACCTGCACAGCTTGATTAATCATATTATTATTCACATTATCATGATTGTGTACCTCAGCGAGAGCATCTGAACCATAATGAGATAATTTCTCTATGAGAGCAACTTTGGCAGTGTTAAGTTCATCACAATCAGAGTCATATGCATCCAAATCATCGGCTTGATAAGCAGCACTGTGGGTAATGACAGTCTGTGTGGCTTGACCTTCTGCAATTCCTAGATCTGCCAAAAATGCTAGTTCCTCCTCATGTAGAATTTGACCGTTTACTTGAGCTTGTACCAACAACACTTTATCCTTAAACCACAAATCATCCCGTTTCCTCTTAGGTTTAGTGCACTGTTTGGACATGTGTCCTTCCCCTTTGCAGTTGTAACAAATAACTGTCATTTATTTCCTAGAATTGCTTCCACTTGCTCGTGGAGTGTAGGTCCTTATAGTACCCGCAGCAAAAGAAGTGTGTCTCCCCTAAATTGGTTGTAAGGTCACTCTCCCATCATTAATGGTAGCTTGTTGCCTAGGGTTTGATGAATTCCTTAGCTGGTTATTGGTATTAGGATAACAGGAAGTGACAACAGCAGTCAAGAAAGACATCATGTGATTGATGGCATCAATGGGATCATCACCTTTCTAGAACACTGGAACAATTAGACCTGAGTCTAGTTGGGGAAATTCAGATTGTTGGTTAACTGTGGGAGCATATTCCAATTGAGGGATGGATGATGGTGGAGAATAAACATTGTGATGAACTGACGATTGATAATCATTGGATGGATAAGTGATTCAAAGAGGTGTTGATGATTGATTATTTGAGTATTGTTGAGACTGATAAGGTGAACCACGTTGTGGAGACTGATATAGTGAAACTTGTGGTTAAAATTAAGAGTTTTGGTATGAGTGCTGATGAGTTGGATAAGGAGACTGAGTCATCTGATGGGTTGCAACCAAAGCAAGCAGATCTGAGTTGCGTTCATGCATTAAACAAACCAAAGTAAGCATGAAGCTGATTAATGTTAGTTGTATGCAAATCCCGAACCAGTTTGACATCTGTCATAAATTTTCTCCACTCAGGAGGAAGAGTATTCAAAAACTTGGTGTTCACTTGAAATTGTTCCAGTTTCATATTGTAGATGTTTATGTCGTTGAGTAGCAGTGAAAATCTCAAGTAGAAATCACGTAGTGTTTCCCCCTTCTTATAAGCAAACTTATTGAATTCATCATAAAGCTTACACTCTCTTTCTTGTTTCGTCAATGAAGTTCCTTGCATGAAAAGTTTAATTCTTTCCCAAAATTCCTTGGCGACTTTATGATTGCTAACCAATGCATAAACCTTAAGTGGTAGTCCTTGGAGAATGATATTTGTTGCCTTGATATCATAATGAGCTTGAATTGCTTCCGTAGCGGATAACTCAGAATATATCTTTGGTCTTGTCACTTTATTTTCCTCAATTAAAGGCCAGATGAGTGGACCATTTTCAATGAATTCAAGGATCATTCGTCCATGTTGTCTATTCATTATGTATAGCTCCATTATGCTTTTCCAAGAATCATACATATCTTTTTCCAACATAGGTGGACGATTGTCGGCACCCGAAAAAATTGCTTTGTCAGCAAGAGTCGTCATTGAGAAATTTGTATGTTAAAAGATTATTGTCGGATCGAACAGTGGTAGAAAGAAATTATGTTTGATTAAGTTGTCTTTTAAGTGTTTTAATTCTTGAAATTACACGGAATTTTACAAGTCAAAGAAATAAACCGTATAATTTGTAAATTTAAGTTGTTCGGTTTCAATTAAACCTGACTAGTTCGGTGGTCTTTGAGAAATGTCTAGTTCGGTTGTCTTAGAAAATGATTAGATTGGTACTCACAGAAAATGAACTAGATCGGTTCTCACTGAAAATACTTAGATCGGTTCTCACTGAAATATAACTAGTTCGGTTCACACTGAAAAAGACTAGATCGGTTGACACTAAAATGACTAGATCAGTACTTTCATGAAACCCACTTTTTCAAAACTAAAAAAGATACGTTTTTGACGATTTTTTCCCAAAATTTTTTGTACCAAAAGTGTTACTAAGCCTATAGGGACAAGAAAAATGAAAACTTTAAGGTTTTTAAGCCGAAAATTTAAAATCAAGATTTTGAACTTTATAAAGCTAACGAACCCAAATGACACAAAATAAGAGATTTTTCTATGAATCTAAGCACACACACCTATATCCAAGGATACTAGATCAAAGCTACCTATGTAGATGATCTTTTAGTGTGGAATAAAAGCTTAGAAAACAAGAAAAAAATCAAAAATACACAACGAATAGTATTAAAAGAAAACTACACGAAAAACTTTAACAAACACAATATCTAAACACACCACTCCATGGCTCTTGATACCAATTGTATACTAATCTTATAACATACTAGAAGAGAGGGAAAGAGGTTGTTTTAGTGAGAGAAAGGGTTGGATGAACACTTAGAGAGAGAAAGTAAACATAAGATAGAAAATATATTATGTGTGAAAAATGAACAACCAACCACCTCTCCAAGGCATGGAGAGGTGTTTATATACTTACAATGGATTGTGGGCTTGGGCCTTCATGGGTTTATCCATGGGCTTTTAGCTTACTAGCCTAGTAAGTTTCCAAAAATTAACTTAACGAGCTAACTACAATTATATATGGAAGTGACCGACACTTTCGTGTTCCTAACAATTATAATAGTTTCATTTTCAAAGTCAGCAATTCCTTTTGTTAGACGCATGAAAGACCTTCCAAGAACCACCCTTGGTTCGACATCGTCCTCTTCCGGGTTGATTAGGAACTTTACAAAGTAAATTTCTCCTCTTAATGCTACGATCAACTCCTTCTTAACCACTTTACTTCCACTCTTCATCTTATGATCCAAACATAATTTCACAGCAAATTCATTTGAGATCATGTTTTCTTCTATTCTAAGGTTTATCTCACCATCATATTCTTCTAATCCATTGACGAAACATGGTGTCACATATCTGTCACTAATCTCCTCGGTCTTCATTTTGTGAAAAATTAGTGCCTTTAACTCTTTTTTTCCTCCACTATTAACCGTATCCTGAAATTTGGGAGAATTCCAGTCTCCTTGTCCTTTAGCTTTTTCACTTGGTATTTCAATGATATTCTATCCTAGGCAAGTTTTTCCAACACTCAAATTTGGGTCCATAACTTTTATAGAACAACACAGCAATAGAACAACCATTAGTGGGTTAGTTAAAACAGGTAATAGTACTTTTTTATATTTACATAATATTAATAAACAGATAGCAATCAATAAACGAAGCAATTTATCGAAGAAAATTAAGATATAAGTATTCTTTGATTGTCCAGGCAGCAAAGTACGTCGCACTTTAAAGAAAGTGCGGTGTACTTCCTGAGATTTTCCAAAATTTTTATGTTTTTCTAGGAAAACCGGCGTACTTAGAAGTAAGTACGCCGTACTTTTGCAATTTACAGTTGCAAAAAAATTAGACGTTTTATTTTTAAAACATCGTAATTATTTTTGACATTAATTTTAATGAATATATTAAAATCATCAAATAACAGATATTTAAATACATTCATAATCATATAACAATTATTAAGAAAATAAGACTTGGTTTTAATTTCTTTTAAATTTTCATTTTCATTATTTAAATAAGCATAATTAAACAAGTAGCAATTAGCAAATAGGATAAACACATAAGCATTCAGAGGTTTAAACAAGCAAGACATAAAGCAATATTTTTTTATTTTTTTTTATTTTAGAATTACATGAATACAAGAATTCAATAAATAAGCACATAAGGAAAAAGATCCACATGTTTTAGTGTTGAGATTATAATTTGAAAATGATTTTTGGTCATGAATTTGGTTTCTGATTCTGTTTGCGAAAAAGTGCAAGAAGTGCGGCGTACTTGTTGTAAGTATGTCATACTTTCTGGAAATGCAGGAAAACCGTCGCACAAAAGAATTGTGCGGCGCACTTTCTAAAGAAAAATGGATTTTTTGGTCCGTTTGCCAGAAAACTGTACAACGATTTTGAAAACTTGGGTTTGTAAAACACTAATGACTTAACTAAGAATGATTTCAATCCCCGACAACGGCGCCAAAAACTTTTGATGTGTTTCAAAAAGCTTTAAATTTATAAGACTAAAAATACCGATTTATTATATGGAAACACACGGGTAAAAGTATAACCCACGATGTAGTATAATCTTTTTAGGTAAGACCAGGTCGTTCCACGGTATTGGTAATTCTAAGAAAAGTCAGGATGTTTTACAAAACGTTATCATATAGACTGTCATGATCTAAAGATAAAGGTGAGATATATTTCAAGATATAAAAACAATGCTTATTTGGGAGACGAGAGTAAATAAGAACAAACTTGGGGAGATAACGAGTTCAAGAATTTAAGCATAATCGATTGAAGAAACGGGTAGTTTACTTAAAAGATTGTCTATTTCTCAAAATTAAAAATCCTTTTGGCCTTTACCTTTAATTATGAAAAATGCTTTAAGTTTGATTCGCGTTTTGGAAATAATAAATATAAACTTGCTCAACCAAGTTTGTTAGACATGAGGTTGAGCATTAAACCTTTTTATTCTTGGGTTAATGATCATTTAGTTAGCCAATCCTCACAAGGCTAAGATCGAGTTGTTCATACACAAACAACTAGAAACCAATCACGAAGTCGGAGTCTTTCGACCTATATCCGGACTAAGTGGTGATCAAATGATGATTAAAGATCCAATAATAAAAACATCAAGTCCATATTTGTTAATTCTAAAAATCATTAGTTTATCCAAGTTTGATCCAAATTACCCTTATGATTCCCAAATAAACATGAACAACTACTCCATAATCATGGAGACAAAACACATAACAAGCATATAAAACTCAGTAAACATCATATTTAAGAAGATTAACAAGATTATACCGAATGTAAGTGCAAAGATTAGTAATATCACATGAATTCTTTAAGAACTTCTTTCTTATATTCAAATAGAACCCGAAAACCAACAAGAATTATGTCACAATTGTTGCTAGCTTCAGAATAACTTCACTAACACTTCGATTACAACTCGAGAATTGGCGAACTTATAAAGGAGACACTCTGATTCCTATAACTCTTCTAAAATTACTTAATAGAGAGAATACTTTGATTTGAGATGATAGAGTGAAATGGGATGTGTTAACACTGAATTTCGTGCCCCTTTTATAGTGTAGGTGAGTGCTTCAGTTGTGGGAATTGAGCAAATCAAGGGTTGCACAATCATTGCAATCATTATGAATTAGAAGTAACTGCATGTCAAAGTATGCCGCACAAGTAAATTTATGCGCCGCACTTGGCCTTAATATTAAATTGCATTAACCCGCTTCTAAGTACGCTGCACTTGATGAAAGTGCGCCGCATTTTGGCTTTTTTCATTAAATCTTCACTTCTAGATTCTTCTTTTGACGACCGTTAGTGTATTTAATGGAATATCATTACGCTTTTAGTCCTTTTCATCATTCTTGGTCCTGAAATAATTATTATACCAACAAGCAACTAAACATGCAATATTTCATGCATTAACATATATATTTCACACATTTTCGAGGGATATTTTATGTATATTTGAAGCGTTATCAGCCGCCATAATTTTGATAGTCTCAACTGCTTCTTCGAAAGTTTCACAGACCACACTCCTTTTCTTTGAACCCTAAACCGTAAACCAATCCTCACATAACATAATCTATCATTCCATTAGATTTACATTTATTTTTATAAACTCAGTAAGTGTTCTATTGTCCATATATATAACAAAAGTTTAAGACCACTTACCATAATCTATCATTGCATTAGATTCGTAGCTTGCAGTGCTTGGATCGTGTTTGATTTTCATTTTGAAGTTTAGCTACAATAACAATACATGATTGCAACCCCAACATCCCAACCCCACACCACACCCCACCCCCCACTCCTCTTCTGGTTTATGCTAGTATACTTTTTCGATGTACTGTAATGAAAACCGACCATTCATACATTTAAACGTCAAAATATTTGAGTATGAAAAAGAGCATTGTCTCACCTGATAAGATCAATGATGGAAATGATTTTTAGGTTCTCCCTCTTGACAAATTCCTTAAGTTGCGACAATCTAGCCATGGAACCATCGTCATCCACAACCACACATAGCACGGCTATAGGGTCAAATCCTGCTAGTATATCTAAATCAATTAAAGCTTAGCACATCAAAATAAATTCGTTAAAGGTCAAAACCTGGTTGTCCAGGGGAATAGAAGCTCTTACGTCGATGATGGTATCTGATGGTTTGGCTCTTAGAGAGATTGTTACTTCGGTAAAGGTCTTGACGAATATCTGCACCATTGATCATCTTGATATACACATAAGTGTAAGGGTAGATCTCTTCTTGATACCAAAGTCTGCAAGGATAGTGGTGCCTTCAAGAACCATTTCGTCATAGATTAGGCATGCTCAGAAATATGAATATTTTCCTTATCGCGGGTCATTCTCTTCAAGTCACACCGGGTGTCTGATCTTTTAACTTGGAAAGATCCTGAATTTATTGAGGTGTTCTCTACAACCTATAATAATCTTATAACAGTATTTCATAATTTCAATTTATTTAAGTTAGATATGCTTGAAAGTTTGCACTACTATACATCCTCGCATTCACTTATGTACGTGCAGTACATCAATACAGCCAGTGTAAACAAATTTGCTATTGCCGGTTATTTTTCTATTTTTTTCCTAAAAAATAAAAATTTGCCAAGAACCCACACATCTTAACCATTACAACCTCAATCAACATATGCACATACTCATTATATTTTGTGGTGACATATGGCCTTTTTGTATTTTGTGGTGTTACGAAACAATGGGATAACCCGAACATGTATTTCTTTAACTCATTGACATCTTTTAATGTCCATTTTTTTCTTATAGACCTAAGTTGGCGTTAACAGTTAATACACGGCTACAGGGTCAGAGCTTTACTTATTAACAACTGACAGCTTCATCAGACCATCCACAACCCCTCCAACAACATCTAGCAATAACCTTTAGATCAGATCTAATACACACCTTACACCTATCATTTCTTCCTTTATAAGTTTGCATATAAACCAAGTCTATATCCTTGGATTGCTAATTTCTAGCTGCTTATTTGGAAAAAATAAAGAGTTGGTTGCATGTCCTATTTATAACATACAATAATATAGGTAGATAAGTGATTTACGGTTACCCAAAGTGCTTATCTCCTAAAAAATGAATGCATATGCAGATAAGCCCTCTGATATTTACCTAAACTATATTAGCTTCCATCACAGGCAGTGCTTTGATAATTTGATTTTAATAACTTAAAAATATAGAGAGACTTTTAGTTTCATTTTATACAACGACATGATCACCCCAAAAAAACACATCCAGACAAATAAAAATGATGCTAAACATAACAAATTGTAATAAGATAAAACTGATGCTCGACTAATTATGTTTATTATCAAAGCTTTATCAGGCTAACTATTCAAGAGTGCTTATTTTACCTTCAAATAAACACATCGGATAAGACGTTTAGAAGGGTGATTAAGACATTTTAAGGGTTGTTTGGGACTGCTTGTAGTAGGGGTGTCCATTGCTGCTATAAAGCTATTGTTTCGAACGCAGTCAATCCTAACTAAATAAGCATCACATTAACCATATATCACATTATACAGGTGTGTTTGTGCTAGCTTCTTTACTGCACTTATGTTTATTTGTAAATAGCCAATAAGACCATATATTTTGGCTCATGAGCATATCAAGCTGAGCTAATAGTTTTGTCATAAGCTGATCTTGATAAGCTCATACACTAAAAAAGTGGGCTTTTGATATTTTCCAGATACATGTAAGCTTATAAACACCGCAAACACACTAAAATGAACACCCCCTTAAATAAAAATAAAAAAACCAAAAATAGCTTACTCCTTTTCAAGTGCTTAAGCATTTCAACTTTGTTCGATATATAAAAGGTTCTTGTTTGTTCTATAGGTGAACTAACGACAACTTCTCGGATGCAACAACTCTAAAGTTTTCTCAATTATGAATTTCTACCATTACGCGTTTTAAATATCTTGAAATGATCCCATATATTTTTACCCCTTCCAATACTTTCGCAAGCAATAGTATATCATGTTTAATGGCTGAAGTTGAACATTTTTATTGAGGCCAGGCCATTGTATTATTCTTAGCGAGTTACTAGTGGTTTTATATGCATTAATAATTCGATAGCTAATAATTGGATAGCTAATTTTAGTTTTTGAGCTATTCATACTATATAGCCATACATGTATATATAGTATCTCGTTCTGCTCATGATTATATGATTGAGGATTACATAAACTTTAAAAGGCAAAATACAAAAATACTCGTCGCGATGGTGTATTTTTTGTCGTGTGACAATTTACCGTTTGTAAGATATTTTATTTAAAAAAAAAATGTGAAAAATGAGTTTTTTAATTTTTGATAAAAAATGAGTGGCTAGGATTGGTTCATTGGGTCTATGACAAATGTTGGGTCTATATTGATCTTAACTGCTACTTATCTGTTCCATTTCCATATGGCGTTCCATGTTGTTCAAAAGCTTCAACAAATTTTGGACAGACTATAGATGCATTGAGTAAAAACAAAGTAAGATGCACAACTTGTTGACATGTTTTAAGATAAATTAATGTGTTCATGGTGAAAATGGTTGACAAGACAATAGGTTACCTAATGAAACTGACGAACTTAAATGCTTCTACATTCTTTGTGGATTTGTCATCCTGCATTACGAAAACCTTAGCATTCAGCTTTGAGTGCCAAAAAATAACCTAAACAAATAAATGATGCAACCACATACCTCGTTTTCTCTTGTTGTTGTAAATTACATATTACACATGAGTAACGCTCCTGCGTAAGCCTAACATCGAGTAACGCTCCTATTCTCTCATTAGTAACCATTTTGTAAATACATAAATAAATATACAACAAAATATCAAAAAATCTTACAGATTTTATGCGTAAAGGAGGGCTCCATAACACAAACAGTTTGGGGGCCAGAAGGGATTCCATCTTTATGAATTAGTTCCATTACAGTATCTTTAGGCACAAAAAAACCCCTCAAAATCAAACCCTAAAATCGAAACCCTAATTCAAATCAAATCTTACAAATATGGAATTTAATTGCAATAAAACTTACAAACATGTAACTAATCAACATTGAGGACATGGCAAACCAACGATCAAGGTTGAATATATAATCAAGGTTTCCTAAGATAAATTAGTGAAGCCAAGGTTTCTTGAGATAAATTAGTGAAGCAAGAGAGAGATGTGTTTAGTTGTTGGTGTTTTATAGTCTTTTTATTTCTTGTATTCATGGCATCACTTAAAATTCAGTAATCTTATGGTCTTTTGGTTTTCTCATATGCAGCCGATTGTTTCTTTAGTTTGTATATTTGGTTCAGTCCCATCATTAACACTTCACAATAAATGACGGGACTGAATCTTTTAATATATATGATGTTTTCTTTTTGGGATGTCTCATTTTAATTGTTCATTATTAAAAATAGATAAGAAAGTTTGATCAAATTTATCATATTATCTTTGTTTAAAATTATTATTACAAACTTTTAAAAAAGACTTTAATTAATTAGCTAAGAGTAAAACTGTCATTCTGCTAAAAAGTAAGAAAAAGAAAGCAGTAATAAATGCACTTTTATTAAATTATGTGATTTTTGTCTAGGGATAATGAAGTTAGGATGGAGGGAGTACTTTTTTTCTCGAAAAGAACATAATATAAGCATTTTAAATAGTTAACACGTGTGCTATAAATGTGCTTACTTAGAGCACTATCTATGGTTTGGTGTCGTGGGATGGTTTCGTGTGAAAAATGGTGCTACCTTCGCACTTTTTCTTATAACATTATAATCTATCACACTATACAAAACATCCCTCCCTCATAATTTTTTGTGTCATGAGACACCATCTTGCCGACACATAACCCACTAAAACACAAATACAAAAATAACCTACCGCGTGGGCTGGTGGGTACGACACGACCCCCCGACGACACCACTTTTGGTATGGTTGTGGCGCCATAGAGGTGGGATGGTGTGATGGCTTGAAGCCATCAACCAACCATATTGATGCCTCTTACCATAGATATATTCATGGGTACTACTACTATTAGTACTCCCTTGCCCCAAATGCCTCATTTATACCACTTTATTAACATAACGAGACAGTTTAAGACAGTTTCTTATGATTTTTTGTTTCAATCTTTCAATCTTTTATTATTTTTGACTTGTCAAACTTTATATAGTATGTTATGTATTTTTTTCGAAGGTTTCCTAATTTATTAATAAAACAAGACAATTTTTAATGGTTTTCTGTTTCGTATTTTTTAAGTTTCACTACTTTTTACTTATCAAACTTTATATTTTCTGTGGGATTTTTTATTTCGTACTCTTATAATAAAAATAAAATTAAAAAATGCTAGGAGGTATTACTGATGAGGTGTCATTTTATACACTATTTCGGGGTCATTTAACTCTCTAAATCATGCAAATATGCCCAGATTATGTGCTTAATCGTTTGTTTTCAGGTTTTTAGCACTTGGATGACATTTAGAAGAAATACACGTGACTTGGGCTCATTTGGAGAAGAAACGGATGAGATTACGGACCTACACCAAATCCATGAAGAAATATTGTTCTCAGAGCGTGGAGACGGCGTCACAGGCATAAAGCGACACCGTCGTGATCCATCTAGTGACGGTGTCAGAGATTTAGTGACGGCGTCAGGACGTGGCCTACTTAATGAGGATCTAGAATCATCCACGTAGCGACGACGTCAGGATTACAATGTGACGCCGTCGCAGCGATATCTCTATATATACTAAACCGATTTTAGGGTTTAAATTGTGTAACTTTGTATAACTTTTGGGAGACAAACCCTAGCTCTTGTAGCAGCTTCATAGGTCGTTTTTAGGGCCTCAAAACCCTATTGTACTACCTTGAATCAATGTTTTAAATCAAGTAAGGTTATTTATCATTAATCATTCAATATGTCTATGTGTTGTGTGATTGATTTATCTCTTTGCTTTTATTATAACATGCGAGGCTAAACCCTCCTGTGTATTTGCTTATGATTGCATGAAAGTCGGATTGTAGATCCATTTATTGTTGCTTCTTGATTGATGATTGTGCGCGTTAGGTTCTAGAAAACCAGCTTTTATTTGTATCGCTGTAGACACGTCTAGGGAAACGTGAGTGCGTAGAAAGGATACCATCGGGTAACAGTCTTCATACTACCTTGCCCCTATATATGGTTGATCCCTCTTAAGATATTTCACATGCATTTAATGTACTCTTAGGGGCCTTGTAATAGTCTTCATACTACCTTACTTGTGTGTTTCCCTAACGGAATATTAAATAGACGGCGGGTTCGTGTAATCCATTCATGACCTAGGAAATACTTACACATATCATCACAAGTGTGACAAGGCAACAGGATTAGGAGAACCAATCTGATAAGTAGTGCATGATTAAGTAAATGCATTTAATTATCATAAAGTTATCACCAGTAGATTAGATATTAGTTTATTTATTAGTTAAACAAACCAACCTCTCAAACCATAGATTTAATTGCTTTCCTATAAATATAAAAACACAAAAATAATCTTCTCTCAACCCCTAGAATTCTGTTAGACCGTGATCAAGCCTTCCCAACCTATTCCCCTAGAGAACGATAACAACCCCCAAGTATTTCCTATACTACTACTACAACGGTTAGGTACTCTGCCTAGGGAGTTGTAAAACTTATTATAGAAGTCCCTTATGACAACCGCAATAAGTTTTTGGCACTGATGCGTGGGGAATAGTTAGGTTTTGATAATAGTTTAGCTTAGTTCTACTTGCTTGAATCCTTTCAAGTAAGAATTTAATTTCCATACGTTAGCTTTCTTGTAGTCTATCTTTTCCTTGTGTGTTTGTTCGTAATTTTCATTTGACTATTCCACTCATCATTATGGAGAATGCGAATCCACCACCAACCAATAATCGTCTTGTCCTACCAGATACGCTGCGCGCACAAGCCATCCAAGAGCTCCACGCGCTATAGAAAATTTTGGCCTTCGTTGACTCTTGCCTAGAGAGTATTGAATGATTCCTTAATGACTTCGCCAACCAACCTAATGAGACTAATACGAATGACCTTGAGTCTGATGATGAATCACCCCTTGTTTCTCCCTTTCCTCATTTAGATAATGATTCAGATGACGGTGAAGTGCTTAATGAATTGATTGAGTACGAAAATGTTCGAATGCTACACCGAGAAAAGGCAATCAATAGTTTTGATGGGGATGACTTGGCATTCCAATGTATGATCGGATTTAGGAAGTTTGTCGCCTACTTTGACCCCTTCTTACCAATGAACATTATCATGCGAAAAGCCTACAACACTATAATGGTAGAAGGATTAGGAAGTACATGGAAGAACTTAGTTGCCGTTGTTAGGGACGTCTACGTGTTTGTAGGCAGCTTCACCTACATCACTGACTTTGTGGTATTAGAAGACATAGGAGAGTTTATTCAAATAAATAAGGCTGAAGTTGTAATGGGTAAACCCTTTAGGAAAATCACTAAACTCGAATATGATTACGCTAAGGGATTAATGTCTTTCAATAAGATCTTTGATAATTACACATTCTAAATGCCACTCACCATACCTAGGTTTAAACATGGGGCACGTATCATGGAGTAAGATCCCACCCATCCTTATGCTAAGTCAAAGAGATCTAATTAACGGGTTTAAGAATGTGTATGAAAAGAAAATTTTATGTACAAGAATTGTTTGAACCTAGGTCCCAAATACCAAGTGGGTGAAAGTATAAAAGAATGGCTCATTCATGGACACGTGAGCATTTATGAACCGACATAAGAACGTGTGACTTCGAGTCTAGCTACACGACTCGTAAATAAAGAAAATCGCTTTTTAGGAGGCAACCCAATATTTACTTTTCCCGCATATTAGGAGTGTCTTGTGTTTTAATTCTATATTATTTATTTTATTATGTTTGAATTATTTTGTAATCATGCTTTGTTTGTTTGTAACTTCGTCTTATTTGCAATCAAATGTATTTTGCAACAAAATAAGTGTAGGGGAAATATCCGGTTTTTAGAACCAAATTCAAATATTTAAAATAAATTGTTTAGATTAATCCGCGTTAGTTTCGAGTCATATGATTGAATTATTAATTCTCAGGTTGTTATGCAGCATTTTGTATAGGAAAATAACTTATAAGAATGAGTGCAGGAAATGTTTCATCAAAAACGAAATATGAGTTTTCACATAGTGTGGAGACGGCGTCACGATTTACACGCGACGCTATCACCACGACACTTGTGACGGGGTTAGGATATTCCTAACGACGTCAAATGCCTAGTTACAGGAAAACTCAAAAATTTTAAGTATTTTTGAAGATATAACTTGTACAACACTTACAAAAGTTTAAATTCTTTTATAAACCTGCAAAACCATGAGTTTAACAATTCTCTCATCCTATCTTTACTATTTTAATAGAGTCGAAACCTTAAACTCTTATTGTATGTATATCTATCCCATGGATTTTACGCTTGGTGTAGTTGTCTTTAAATTTGATTATAGGTTATATTTGATGAGAAGAAGCTTGGAAGATCTTAGGATGTTTTCATTAGATGATTCTTGGAGGACGATTTAACCAGTTATCGCATGTTTCTTTTCCATTATTGAGCAAACCAGGGGAGTACTAGTTTCTTTTACTTGTTTTCTTTTCCCTTTATTCGTTTTTACGGGTACTTCTATAGAACATTAGGGACAATGTTCAACTTAAGTATAGGGGGGAATAAGCCTTAAAAACTATTCTTTCATTTTCCATTTGCTTTGTCCTTAAAATGATGGGTAATATATGGAAACATAGCATAAAAAGGTAATTTTAACCAAAATTTAATTTTTTTATGACACATACCGACGAAAACCGAGTATTAATAGCGTCTCATGGATAGGAATGTGTATGACTAGAACAAAACCCTCAAAATTCCACCCCAAAAATGTTAGGTTCGCCTTTAGATCTTTAGGAATTCGGGTATCCATTATTGATACCCAAGATAATTTGTACCTTTAGCTTGTTCGAGTTAAGGTTCGAATGTAGACATATGTGTCTATTCCGTCGTTACGGATGTGTATTTATGATCTAGGTCGCCTTTTCTGGAACATTGAGATCGGTATTAAATTATATGAGTGTACCGATAGTATATTAAATTCTAGAACTTGTTATTTTGATGCATCCCGAGACCGCATAGTGAGTATTTGGATTTGCTAGATAAGAGGCACTAGGATTAACCCGTGTTTAAAACCTGTAATTGTTATTATGGTCACACCGATCATATAACTATCCCACACCCTTACCATACACTCATTTTTAGTGCAGGATACCTCTAGTACAACCCTTCAATCCTATCCTTTTTCACGATTCTCATAATGTTCTAGTTAAGCCGGACTATTAATGAAGAGCATTGTTAACCCTTAAACCAATCGTTACACCTAAATCACCTTAGCCTATCTTGTATGTACTCACCTTTAGTACATTATTGTTTTAACCCAAGTTAATTATTTGAGTACACGGTTGCTAAGTCCTTATCCTTGTAAATACAGTTTTGGGACGATTGAGATTCATGCTAGTATTTATTTTGCGGAAGAATAGGGAAGAAAAGTTAAATCAATACCTCCATATGTTTGTCAAATGATCTCTATGTTATGTTGATCCATCTCAAATTGTGTAACACCCCCAAAATGGGTCGCAGCGGAATAAGGGTCCGGGGCGTGTTACTTATCAGATCAATAACACAAGATAATATAAGAACGACACAAAAAGTCGTTTAAACTGATACATTGGATTTATTTAAGTATTTGTTACAAAAGCCCGAAGCTTTACTTGATATTGTTACAAAGATTTATAGCCCA
>BQNB010050032.1:0-41725 GCA_026074375.1 Tanacetum coccineum | reverse complement strand
TTCACATAAAGTCGAATCTAGAATTTTTACAAACACTTTAAAACCTTAAATTAAAAAGCGGTAAACTATTCAACCCCCATTATAGTTTTCCACAGTTTTTTTTGTCATTAATATGTATGTTTTATGGTTGGATTAATGTCATTTTCATGTTTTAGTTTGTGTTTTCGATTAGTAATACTTCTGGAAAATGTTTATGTTTGTGATTCGACTCAGATTCTAAAACGGTAAAACCATATTTGAACACAAAATATAACAAAAGGCAACCCAAAAACAACACATTCTACCATGACAATCAGAATCAAACGACCCATTCATTAATGTACTCGATTAAGATACTACCATAACACTAAACTAGAAGAAACCAAAACAAAATAACCCCAACCCCTATCTACATGCATCAACCTTCCCAAAAGACAATGACATCCCCAACCTCCACAACCAACTCCCGTCACATCTCCCTCTGCCTCACAGCTAACTCAATATTGTCAAGAATCTTGTTGTGAGTTTCCGTAACAATCCTCATTAAAAACCTGACCTTCCGCAAATCACCAGTATGAAGTCTCTTAAGCTTGTTCACATTGGCCCTTGCAACTCTCAGTGTATTGCAGTTTTGGAGCTCAACAATTAGCTCCCCCTACCCATGACCCTATCAGTAAGCTTTTGGCACAGATTCATCAAATCTATTTCCTGCGGCATGTCTTGCGCAATTTCTCCCTAGTAATGGCAAACCATCATATCCGAGATCACAAATGAGTTACAGGCAAATATGAGGTTAAGACACCAAGACATGATATCACAAATGAGCTACAGGCAATGGCATATTTATTCTTAAGTGTGTGCGTGTGTGTAGTAAGTGTAGTCATAACTGAGTTTGATTAAATAGGATGAGTAGTTTGGGTAGTACAAGTTGAAGATTGCAAATTTAGTCCTTCAAAGAAAGTCTAGCATTGAGAATCGAAGTTTGCTAGGTGAGTAAATTGGCGGTAACAGTGAAATGACGATACTACCCTCACGTGTTGAGCACGTGAGGCCACTTAACGAAAGAAATAACGCTTGTTTGGCTTCGTGGGCTTTTTTGCACCGTCGCGTCAACTTCAGGGACAAAATCGAAACAAAGTTGTTTTCGTGGGCTTTTCTACAATTTCGAGAAACATTAGGGATGTAACTTGCAATTTACCCTAAATTATTTTTGTGAGGTAGTGGGGTATGTTTTTATAGTATCCTTGGTCTTTCCTATTACACTAAGTTAGTCATTAAGATGGTTGTAAAAAGAGAAAATTGAGATGGCGATATGCATTACGTGTAGCCCAATGAGCAAAAAACATGTTAGAGATAATTGTAAGATATGGTTATGTATATGGTAAAAATGTGACCATTGATCGATGTACACTCTCACTCTTTCACCGTAAATGTTTAATTGGTCATATTTAAAAAAAATAAGTCATGAATTTAATCTCAACTTAGCAAACATGTCACTAAAACATATGCTAATTGTCTCATGCCAAGTCTTTAGAAGAAAGTCACTTGACACCCAAATTGTCGCAAAAGAAAATAAAGATTATAAGAAATGTTTTTCCAAAAAAAAAATATGTGAATTGACGAGAAAATCTTGACCTCAGGTGTCTTTTGATTGACGAAAACACCCGGACTCCGGGTGTCTTTTGACACAAGTCATTGTCCATCCACAAAGAATAGTTTCAGCAACTTTTCTAATCCAGTGAGGTACCAACTGAAATAGGCAGAAGCCGAAACTCAATCTATTGACCTTTTATCCATAAAACTTTTTCAATAAACTCATAGTTTTTTTAAAAATGAATCACAACTGAGCCAAATCCTTTTAATTATAAAATAAGTTTTTATTTGATCCTGTTCCAATAAAACATTAGTTAATCACACTCCAGGCATTAAAGCCATCATGATTGACGGACAATCAAAATTAAAATACTCCATTTACCATTCTGTAGAGATACGTCATACATGATGACCCTTAATTGGCAAATTTAATATATAAAAAGAAAAAATAAGTAGCGGCAACAAGTAATTACTCCGTACCATAATAGTTTCGATAAAAAGTTTTAGAAAAACATAAAAATGACTTTTTTACTTTTTTTTTTCAGAATAATAGTTTTACTTTAAGTAATTATTTAAGTTTTTTTAATCGTAATAATAATTTTAAGCAAAGTTATTATGGTAAACTTGATCAATTTCTTTATTTATAAACTAGACGAGTACCTGTGCATAACACCAGTAATTTCTAGCTGCAGATAATTAACGATATAAAGAATATCTGTAGAAAGTACCCATAAGAGTTGAGAAGTGAACGTGAGGGTGTGTTGAGAGATTATTTTTTGTTGTAAAATAGCATTTGAGTAGGGAGATATGAAATGGTTTGTGTGAATTTATATGGTGGATGCAGTTACACATTTTTAATAATCGTTATCGATAGTAATGATTTTTAACAGTTACATTTTTAATAATTATTGAAGGCTGTTACAATGATAAATTAAATGGGCTATTATAAGGTTATAATGGTATTGATGACTTAATTTATTATTTAAATATTGTTACAATTTATTGTGTTTCATATAATAAAATTCAGTTTTCATTACTTCCTAAACTACATTTAGTGTTTACTTTTCACATTCAAATTCAAGAATTGTAGCAATATCCTTAGTATAGAAATATAGATAGATAAAATCACAATATTTATTTCCTCCTTTTGCCTTCTTTATTTAAACTCGAGTCACAAATAAAAACAAAAAATAAAATAACATATGAATATATGAATCTTTGATAAAGTCACGATCATGAAAACTCTAACAGCACAACATATAATTTCGTTGGCATTCTTCTTTTCTTTTTTGCTTTTTCACTCGTGGACCAGCTAGACATTTTACTTTATGGCTTACAATAGTGGCGGCATTCGGTGGTAGAGGGGTTTGGTGGTGGTGGGTTTCGGTGTTGATGGGGTTACAATCATGGATGAGCTCGTTGGTGGAGGTGAATGGTGGTGTAGTGGTGGAGTTGGTGGGGGAGTGGAGTTTATAGGCTTCATGAAACCCGCTATGCAAGGCTGCAAAGAAACCAACATATATATACACAGTCTAAAAAATATAACATACTTTCATCATTAGGGTTTTGAGAAAAGGAGGCATACATTTTTTAAGGATTTAATCGTAGCCAATGTACCAACCTACAGAAACATGAATAAATTAGTATGAAAACATGGTAGAAGTGGTTTACGATGATACTCATAACATGATATCTAAAACTGAGAACCAAAACGAAAGCAAAAAAGTGTGAATGTGATGAAGCTGGATATTGAGAAGAATAAGTGTTTATGTTTCTGTGTGTTTTTCAATGCAATTGTGGTCCCTATTTATAGGGGATTTACCCAAACTATAGTCAATATGGAAATTAATGAGGCCTATTAATATCTTCAATAATTAGCCTTCTAATTATAGAAATTAGTATCGTGGTTACATGAACACATTAAATACAGTCATTTAATGCACAAATTATATTATTAAATGTTATTCCGTTTTTGATGTATGATCAATATATTTGCGTTTAAAACATTAAGATTAAAATGAGCAATTATATTACTCTAATGTTACGTTTTAAAAACTTGCATTACTGTTTATAACCCTAAACCCTAAAATAGCAAGATTCCATGCATTAAATTTTTCAACATTTCTTATTTTAACAGTTTTCAACTTTCAAGAGAATCATAATTTCTCTTTATAAGTAGTATAGATTGTTAGACCGTCCTGTTATAGGTTAGCTAATAACATAGTTCTTGGACAATACCCAAGACGTGTGTGCCTTATTTCCTCAACGCTATGTTACACATCTTCAACTAAAAAACTGGAGGACTCGGTCGTGGGAGGAGTTATGTGGGCCTAAAGGCGAGTTGTGTGAGTGATTTAATTTGTTTATAAGATAGATATGTTTGAGTGGTGAAGTTTTTTGTCTTCTAAGCAATGTTTGTTTTTTAAAAAGGAAACACTTATTTTCATTTTTGTCTGCAAGCGGAAGAAGAAATCAAATAAGTGTGTTTGTTTTTTTCTCTTATATTTGCAAGCCGACATATGAAATGAAAGAAGCAAGTTTTTTTTATTTTTTTTATTTTATGCCTGCAAGCGTGAAGATGAAATAAAATAAGCGTGTTTGTTTATTTTTTAGCATAAGATGTAAAATATATCTTTTTTCAGTAATGTTGATTTATTTTTGTTTGATTATCAATTCTTTTATTTTATAGACTTCAGATCATCAAACATAAAACATCTGAAAAACAAACGCAACATGTTAGAGCATTAGGTATCGTGGTATGCCAAAATACACCTTTCAGTGCCACCTCAACACCACGTTATTTTAACATACACATCCAACCATCTGGGCCGTACTCACCCACAATTTTATTTTCCTTTCTATTATTTCAAATAAATTTTTTTTTGTAACGAGACTTTATTAGAACCACTAGAAAGGAGCTAGAAAGATTACAAAGGATTCAAAAAAGGTTGTTGAAGTCAAATAACCCAATTCAAAAGTTCTATTAATCTAGCTAACACACCAATAAAAAGAGCGTAAAACAAATATTGTCGAAATAGCTCTTACGGGGAATAGGAGACGCAAATTTCATTAGTTTAAATATATTACAATACGAAACTTAAAAAAATACACGAAACCTAAAAATTTTATGTCGAGTTTTTTGGAGGATATTTATAATGACGCCAAATGAAATGTAGAATGGATCATTTCCTCCCACATTTCATTTGACTTTTTTAAATATCTCAAAAAAGCTCGTTAAATAAATAACAAAATAAATTGCGATATATAGATTTACGAAACTATAACACAAAATCATTCCTATTTGTTTTTTGGCATACCAACGGATTTGTGACTGATATTATCTTGTATTTCTTGCACACAACCCAACAACGTTTTCTTAACGTGGTAATCTTTCCAGGCTTCATCGTCAAAACTTTTTTGAAGTAGAGCAGTCTTTTGACGAAATGTCGTTGCATTCCATATATTGTTTCCTCATATCTTGTTTGCTCTTTTTGCATCGCTCAAACACGTGGATTACACGAAAATACCTTCATGACAAGAACTCGTAGTCTTTGTCACATTGTTTCGTACATACGCTTGGATTGATTTACGTTTGGGGGGAGAGAACATGGACATTTTCGAAGATAGAAGTTTGTGAATGTTTATATAGAAGTGTGTGAATTTTTTAAGTAAATGAGGTGTAAATTTTATAGAGTGTAATTTTTTATTTTTTTCTTGACTTTTTTCGTTTGTTCGAAGTCTTGTGTATATTCTCAAATTGGCGTTCGCAAAAATTAATGACTTTCTCAAAGACAGGCAATCGTGGTGAGGTAGCGCGGAGTTTTATTTGACGTTATGGGGGAGAGAACAAGACATTTTTGAGATAGAAGTGTGTGAAATTTTTATATAAAAGTGTGTGAATTTTTTAATTAAAATGAGGTGTAATTTATAGAGTGTAAAATATTTATTTAATTTTGTTTTGACTTTTTACCGTTTGTTCGAATTTTGTGTATATTTCTCAAATTGGCGTACGCCAATTTAATGACTTTTCATCAAATGACAGGCACTCGTGGTGCGGTAGCGCGAGAGTGGCGGCGTCAAACCAACCTTCCACGTCAAATTAGCGCCTGTGCACATTACGATACCCATCTCTCTGTAGAAAGAAAAAAGCTGAGTTAGCGCTAAAGTTATATGTGTGTTTGGCAACAAGCAAAATGGAGCGTTTTGAAGCGGTAAGCGGCTTGGTTGGAAAAGCTTGTTTGGCAACAAAGCAACAAGCGGTTTGAAGAGTTTGAATTTTACACAACTGCTCCATTTAAAATGCTTCTTTAAGGGTATGTTTGGCGACACGTAGCAGTAGCAGTAAGCAGGAGCAGTAAGCAGTAGCTGTTTATTTAAAAATGTGTTTGGTAACGTAGCTGTAAGCTGTAATTAAAAAGTATAAAATTACAAAAAATGACATATAACCTAATTAAAGAAATTATAAATTTTATATTTGAGGGCATAAATGTAATTTTATAATAAACTGCTTGGAGCAGTTCCGAAATGCTTCTTCAAGAAGCATTTGAGATTGGAGCGGTTAAACAATATTCAAACGCTTGTTGACGTGTTGCCAAACAAGCTTTTCATCTAAAATGCTTACCGCTTGTCGCTCCAAAACGCTTGTTGCCAAACACAACCAAAACGTTTCAAGTAATGCTTCCAGCGTTTGGGTTATAAATTACACATATACCCTCATATTAAATATTACAGTACACAACAAGCAAATCAACTTGGCTGACATATGTAGATACACATTTTTCACTTTCTTTCTCATATATACCATGTTAGATCACACACATGCATAGATGTATGTTCAAGATTTATTATTTCACACTACTGATAAGTCTAGTATCAAACGTTCGGGAACATAACCGGTTAAACTTTTAACACGTTATATTATTTTTTACCAGATACTTTAATCTGAGTAATAGAAGAAAAGTTTTGAAAGTTATGGACAAAAAGTGTTCCGGGTCAACATGATCCGACCTCATCATAAGATTACCAGCTTGTACCCAAACTACTCTAATGTATGTATGCTCTTTTTTGTAATTTTACAGTTTATAATTACTGCTACTGCTATGTTTACCAAACACTTTTTTTAACAAACTGCTACTGGCTAACTGCTTACTGCTCCTAGAGGTGTCAAATGGGTTGACCCGACCCGACCCCGACCCGAACCCTATAAGGCCTTATAGGGTCGGGTTGATTCGGGTCCAACATAGCTTATCGGGTTTATCGGGTCAACCCGATAGACCCGATAACCTTATAGGGTCGGGTCAGGGTTATTTTTTCGTATTTTATCGGGTTTGGGTTCAACCCGATAACCCGATAAATGTACAATCTATCCTCGTGTTTTGTTTCATTTTAGGCCCATAACACATGAGTTCCATACTTGCATCATTACTATAATACAATTTTAGCCTATATGAGATGTAAACATGTAGCAACTGACATACAAAAAAAAATTATCACTCATTTGACGCTACTATTCTATTCACCGATAAAAAATTATCGCCAGTCACTATCTTCAATTCTTGATACTACATCACAGTTAAAAGGTAAACTTGTTAATTTTGTTAGTCTTACTCGTATGAAGATTAAACAAACTATTGTTAATTCTTATGATGCCTACTGCTCATGTAATATGTTCAGTAGGGTACTTTAATGGCAAATGTTTTGTTTCTAAGCCTACTGCACTTAAAATATGTTAAGGTTTTGTTTCTAAGCCTACTCCTCATGTACATATGGTAATTTTTTGTTTTCTTACCTACTGTTTTTTTTATGTATGCTTTATTAGTCTAACAAAAAACCAACGATAAGGACAATATAAAACATAGAAAAATTTAACATGATATAACTTAGCTTGTTTAATAAGTAGAGACCATAAAAAGGATAATCAGTAGGACATTCAACTCGCCACAACCCGATAACAACACGACAACCCAACCCGACCCATTTTGACCAGAAACCTGATAACCCGATATGCTATAGGGTTGGGTTAGGGTTAATATTTTGGACACCAAAACCCGAATCAACCCGACACGTCCAACCCGACCCGATAACACCCCTAACTGACGCAAGTAAACGTGGGAAGCAGGAGTAAATAAAGTCCGTACATCGACACATCCCTCCACTTCCGAAGGTCTGGTTGTAATCATTTCATTTTGAAGCAACAAATTAATAAAAAAAAGTATAAACAGTTGTTGCTTGACATCTATCTATCTATCAAATCAATCTTGTTGTTTACTACTCTACTCACTACCAGCATCAGTTGTTAGGGTTTCACTTTCACATTATCTCCAGATTGATTTATACTCCAATCCAATCCAAACATCCTAGTTCTAAGTTCATCTGTGTGTGTTTGTTTGTTTGGCTTCATTTTTTCTGAATTCAAAGATTTAATAATAAAATGGTTGTTTTATTAACACCTGGTCAGGTAAATAAGCTACTCAATTAATATAATGTAGATCAAATTTAATTTATATGTGGGCTTATGAGCTTATTTGATTTCGGCTTATATAACATAAACCCCAATTTTCTGGCTTATATCGAGACTTATGGGCTTATATAAGTTTATCATATCGTAATAAACTTATATAAGCCCACAAGTCTCAAAATAAGCAGGAAAATTAGGGCTTATGTTATATAAGCCGAAATCAAATAAGTTCATAAGCTCACATATATGCCGAAACAAACGCCCCCTTATTCTACTCAATTAGTATAATAATGTAGATCAAATTTAATTTATGATTCCTTATAGAGAATTATCTCGAGTACTAAGTTTCATTGAGGGTCATTGCTGATTTACCATATTTGGCGTATATTTCGTGGTAAACATATTACTACATGATTTCCACTTTTGGTAACAACTTAGTAATCAAAATAATTTGATAATTCTATAAAAGGATCTACAAAAAGTTATGTACTGTAGTTCAAATGTATTTAATATTGTCTTGCAGGTGTCGTTTTTGCTTGGAATTATTCCGATATTTGTTGCTTGGGTATATTCTGAATGGTTGGAATACAACAAAACATCTTCATCCCCGTCTAAACTGTAAGTTTGTTTCTTCATCTGTGTGGCTTCGTCGTATTTGTATCTGTGTTTTGTTGCATTGCAAATAGATTGAAGCATTTAGGAATGTGCTTCTTTTTAGTTTCATGCCATTTACAATTGCAACCAAGTAACAAACTGAGTTAGCTATCTAATTTTCACGACATAGTCAGTAATTTCTATAAAAGTGTAAACCTTATACATGTTAGGGTCATTTGGAACATTTGAAATTACAAAGTTACATGGAGAGTGCCTTTCTTAAAGTGTCGTGAGAAATTATCTTATTTGAAAATTATATCAATACCTTGTCTAATTACAATGATTAATATCAACATTTTGAGTACGTGATAGGAGATAGAAATATGTTAGGTTTATGAATTCTAGTTAAGTTATATTAGCTTATATGACTCAAGTAAGCTCAAACAAGTGTTTGGCTACGCTTATATGAGTGGACTTATAGCCTTATATAAGAGCTTTTTTTATAAGCCCCAAATTTGTGGCTTTTTAAGGGGAATTGGGCTTATATAACATGCTGCATTACAAATTATATTTTTACCCTCAATTATGAGCTAATCCAATTAGCTTATGAGCTTATTAATCCATGTCTCTTTTTGTCATTTACCTTACCAAACACTTGAGTTTATCAACTTATTAAACATAAGCTAATCCAAACACTCAACATGGGCTTATAAGCTTTAAGCTGTTGATATCAAATAAGCTTACCCAAACACTCCCTAAATAAGTTTGTTTTGGCTCCATGACTCTGTACCTATTTATGTCCAATTTATTGTGCTTCACGGTGAACCAATAGATCCTGATTGTCACACTTTTTGATATCGTCTTCAAAAATGAAAAGATGCAAACTTATGAGTGTTATTGTTTAAAAAAAAAAAACTAACATGTGTTTTCTGGAACAGTCACTCAGACAACAATTTGGTCGAATTGGAAACCAAAACAAAGGAGGAAGATGACCGGACTGTTTTGCTGGAAGGAGGCCTTACAAAACGAGCCTCATTTAAACAGCCTGTTGCTTCCATTAAATCTAACTTAATCAGGTTAGTCAAGCAAGTTGGCTGAGTTTCTTTTGTTGTTCCAAATTTCATTGTTTGACTACCCTCCTTATATTTTTGCACCTCTTCATATGTAGATTTGTGACAATGGATGATTCTTTCCTGCTCGAGAATCGAGCAACCTTGAGAGCAATGTAAGCCATACAAATTTGATGGATTTACATTGATGCTTATTTCCGTTTTTAAACAGATGCAATAATTAGTTTTGATTTTGACAACCTTATGCAGGTCAGAATTTGGAGGAATTTTGTTCTTCTTTTACATTAGTGATCGCACTAGTTTGATTGCAGAATCTGGCAAGGTATCTTACCTCACATTATACTATTTCGCTTGCTAGGTCTTTCTAGTTCTGTCAATTTTCTTTTCTCTAATGAGTTATGAGCTATGAGTTCGGTATGATCTAGTAGACTTCTCAAAATAAAAAGTTTAGGAATCATCACTCTGAGAAAAATTGTTGATAGCTATATAAATGGATCTTTATCTGTCCATTTTTCTAAGTGCGATGATTCTTGTATGCACGATACAATTAAATTTGTACCAAAAGTTGCTGGTATAATAACTGTGATATGTGTAACTGAAAATTGTTGGTGCATTCTAACCGATAGACTTTTTCTTAACCAGAGCTACAATCGCGACCTTTTCCTGTTCCTGTACGCTCTTCTAATCATAGTCTCAGCTATGACTTCTCTGAAGAAACATAATGACAAGTCAGCATTCTCTGGGAAGGCGATACTTTACCTTAATCGACATCAAACAGAGGAATGGAAAGGATGGATGCAGGCAAGAGATATTTCAATATGTTTACTCTAAATCCATATTTGTGGATATAATAAATAATTTCTACACATTTTTATGCATTTATGAGTTCAACTTTTTTTAGTGCAAAATGGCTATTATCTTGACAATCAACGTTTTCTGTAATTTTTGACAGGTTCTCTTTTTGATGTATCATTACTTTGCTGCTACTGAAATATATAATGCTATTCGGGTGTTTATTGCTGGATATGTTTGGATGACTGGTTTTGGAAACTTCTCTTATTACTACATCCGTAAGGATTTCAGTGTTGCACGCTTTGCTCAGGTTAATTTTCTTACTACTGATATTGCTAATAAACAATCATTCTGAATAAGAATCAGACTCCTCTGTTTGAAAACTACTTGATCCTTAAAAGTTAGAGCAATAAATTAGCTTAATTCAGAAAGGTCCAACACTTTTTTCATTATTTTCTTTTAATGGTTGGTTTATCTCAAGGATGCACCTGATTTAATTGTTTGTTTTATTGCAGATGATGTGGAGACTAAACTTTTTTGTGGCCTTTTGTTGTATTGTTCTTAACAATGATTATATGCTTTATTATATATGTCCAATGCATACGCTTTTCACTCTTATGGTGTATGGAGCACTTGCTATTGGCAGCAAGTATAATGAGATAAGATCAGTGATGATTACAAAGTTTCTTGCCTGCTTTCTTGTGGTTATCTTGGTTTGGGAGATTCCTGGAGTGTTTGAATTCATTTGGAGCCCGTTGACGTTCCTATTAGGTTAGTCAAGTCCATTAGTGTTTGCATACTGATATTGTATGCCCGTTAACAGTTTCTTCTTTTACGTATGAGGTTTATAAGAGTATTTCTTGCTTTCACAGGCTATTCAGATCCTGCCAAACCTGATCTCCCTCGATTGCATGAGTGGCATTTCAGATCTGGGCTTGATCGTTATATATGGATCATTGGAATGATATATGCATATCTTCATCCTAATGTAAGCTTTTGAAAGTTTGATAGCTATCTTAAGATCTACATGCTAATATGCTATTGCTGAAACTATATTCTGTTATATTATTCAGGTTGAAAAGTGGATGGAAAAACTTGAGGAGTCGGATAGTAAGCGAAGACGTTCCGTTAAAGCAACCATTGTTTCAGTATCTGTTCTGGTTAGCACAAAACTTTTGCTAATTCTTTGTTTAGCAATAGTCTTATGCATGGTCGTGTGAGCTTATATCAGCTTCTTTTCAGGCCGGATATATGTGGTACGAATACATATACAAGTTGGACAAGGTTACATACAACAAATATCATCCCTACACATCATGGATACCTATAACGTATGTTATTAGTTTCTTGTTCTATTATCATTAATGCATCAAAAAGTCCGTAGAATTCTGCACACGGCATGCTAAAAAATGTTTATTTTGCTCTCAGTGTGTATATCTGCTTGCGAAATTTCACTCAACATCTTAGGAATTTCTCATTAACACTCTTTGCGTAAGCTCTTTTTACCTAACACTTGTCTAATTTTTGAACTTATTAACTCTCAGTCTTTTGCATATTTGCTTCACCGAGTACATATTTCGTCTCTTGCTTTACATTTTTCTGTGTGATAATAGGTGGCTTGGTAAGATCACTTTGGAGACATACATTTCCCAATTCCATATCTGGCTAAGGTGATAATAACTACTCTTGTTATTCTTCCGACAGTATGTAAAACTTAAATGGCTGTTTTTTAACCAATGCAAATGGTGCAGATCCGATATCCCTAATGGACAACCAAAGTGGCTTCTGTCGTTTATCCCAAACTACCCGATGTTAAATTTCATGCTTACAACAGCAGTTTATGTTTTGGTGAGCCGAATATAACTTTTTTTATTTGAATATTTGATAGCATGAGGTGCCAAACATAGTTTCTTATATCTGTTATGTTTCTCCTTATGCAGATATCCTGCCGGCTCTTTGAACTAACAAACACACTGAAGTCAGTTTTTTTACCCACTAAAAACGACAGACAACTTCTCAGTAATTTCCTTGCTGGAGCAGCAATTTCCATGTGTTTATATGTAATTGCTTCTATTGTTCTTATTCCTCAGTGACCGGTAAGCCCTTCAACAAAATTTGCCTTCGTTTTCTTTACGTGTTTTTTTTTGGGGGTAAAGTGAAGTTGAAAATTAGTGTTTAACACGAGGTTTTTATCCATGCGAGTTTACAGGTATGATGAAGTTGATACATCAAAGATTGTAAGATGATACTTCCTGTTGAACTTGGACATATACGAAACATACATACGTAGATCAAGCCGAAACAAATTAAAGTATACATGTTCATTTCTATACGACGGTGCTGGTTCCAAGTTCCAACTACTTACTAGAAAAACCACACCATTTCTGTACCTAGTTCAGCTGAAAGTTTGTCATGACACAAAAAGTTGTTTGTTGTAATCTTGTAACATTTTTTTGATAGCCAACTCATCCCCACTCCCAGTTGTGAAATGTAAACATATGTGATGTAGATTCATAGTTAAACAATTGAAAATCAAATCGACTAGCAATTCTTTGTCAATGTTTGCGGTTATAACACACTTGTGTACGTAGGTTGTCATGCGTCACACTGATTTCGATCTTGAAACTTAATACGAGTTGTTTTGTTTCATATTGCACTAAAATGGAATGAACATGCAATAAACTTATGTTTCAGGAAACATATGTTCAAAATCGACATTCGGTAGACCTAGTAAGGATTATTTTGACGGAATTGAATTGTTGTTACTTGGTGCTGTGTTTGTCGACGAGCGTTTTGAAGCTTTTAGGATTTTAGAACTAGTTGTAAGCTTTTTTAAACACTCATAATAAAACGCTAATGGAGAAAGCTTTTAACTTATAGGCGTGTAGTTTGTTTAACATTTTGTAGATATTAGTACTGTAATGCACCAAACACAATTATAAAACATCTTGTACAGCTTAATGTTAACAAATAACAACTACTGCTATTTTGTATTTTTATTTTAAATAGGATTAATTACACCGTTGGTCCCTCATGACTTTCCGATTCTCACATCTGATTTTTTGAGAATTGGAAAGTTTAAGGATTGCCGGTGTTTATTCTAAATGGAAAACTCACAGAAAAAGTCCATGCCGTCCAACGACCATTACAAAATGCCTCCCGTAGGACCAAACATGTAACTAAATATACCGATATAGTCCTTGTAGATTACCTAATCATGCCGCAAGATCATCCTTAAACTTTCGTCATTTTGGGAAAAGGACATTATTACTTCCAGCGTTGTAGCTGAAGTTACGTAATTCGTCCCTAAAAAGCATTTTTGTAACATAATTAACAAGAATTTTCCCAGACACTGCAAAAAGAATCCCTAAGTTTATATTTTTGAATTTATTTTTTTATGTTTAAAACATACATCAATTTAAATGAGGTCTTATACATAAATTTTTCGCGCAGAACCCACGCCTCGTAGGCGAAGCGCGAGTCAATTCCACGTCGTTTATACACAATCGAGCTTTAAAATGATTTCATTTTCAGAAAATTAAATTAGTCAACCAAGGGGGCCGGTTCTAAGTAATAACTAATAACCCTGAAATAGGTTTATCCTATAAGCCCATTAGGAGCAGTTGGCCTGCATTTATATTCACACTTAAGTTACATTACATGCCGTCTACGCTAACTTGGTAAACAATTGAGTGTATTAAGATGTATTAACTATTTACAGTAATAAAATATAACACCAAAGTGTTATTATATAGTGTCCCGTCCTAAAATAAATGTCCAGTTAGATTTTTCAGAGTCAAGCTGGTTCAACTTTGACCTTAAGTATTATTATGTGTGTTACTATATAATATTTGATGCAAAATATATAAATTGATTGTGTTTTATATGTATTTTCATTGGTATAATTTTCATCAAGTATTATATAACAAAAAAAATATATATTTAAAGTGAAAGTTGACAATAAAAGACTTCAAAAAGTAAAACTGAACATTTATTTTGAGACGTAAAAAGTATTGCACATCAGTTATTCGTACAAGTTATAAAAATAGAAAGCAAAATTGTTGGTTGATTTTTTTCATCCTGAAACCACTGGTTCAACCCAGGGGTGCAAAAAAATCGGTTAAAACCGGTTTTCGGTTATTAGAAAACCGGTTTTAAAAAAACTGGTTTTTCTAATAACCGGTTTCGGTTTTTTCGGTTTTTCCGAAATCGGTTTTTTTCGGTTATAAATGTTCGGAATCGGTTTTTTTCGGTTATAAATTTTCGGAATCGGTTTTTTACCGGTTCGGTTTTTTTCGGTTATAAATGTTCGGAATCGGTCTTTATACCGGTTCGGTTTTTTTCGGAATTTAAAACTTCGAACATTTATTTAATAAACTTGTTAATTATCAAACATTTAATTAAAAAATACACCGGAAACATACTAAACAAATACAATCATAACTTTTTATTTGCACCGGAAACATACTAAAAAAAATACAACCATAACTTTTATTTAAACAATACAATTATACAACTAAAAATATATAAATACTAATACATTTCGAGCTTCGGCATGGCCATCACCCGAAAACATATTAGTGTACTCAAGTATGTCGAGCTTCGGCATTGCCATCACCCGTTATACTCAATCCATTAAATCTTCCAAAAAATCTTCTACATCTACGTGTTCAATATCTAAGTCTTCAAACTCACCTTCATCTAATTCGGTATTCGGAGGTGATATCCCTAAATCAACTTCTTCTCTTGCTATAGTTTCTTCAACGTCTTCTAATATCGGACCTTCCAACGATGTTTCATGTTGTACCCTATCTACTCCGTCCAAATAATCTTTCAAACATACACATACTTCCACGGATTCGGGGGTTAGTCTTGACCTTCTTTCCGATATAATTCTACCGCTAATAGAAAAGGCCGATTCGGAAGCTACCGTCGAAGCTTGGACCGTTAATAAGTCACGAGCCATAGCGGATAAAATTGGAAATTGGATTTCCCTTTCTTTCCACCAAGCCAAAATGTCAAAGTTTGTAAACTCTTCGGGCCTTAAAGTTATTAAAAAGTTTGTAGCCATATATTGTCCCAACTCGCTTGTTGGGGCCGATGTTCGTTGACGCTTTGTAGCGTCTTCAAATAAACTATTATAAAGGTTTATATTAATGTCACTTGCCATTCGGGACGATCCGGCCCGCATTTGATCAACAATTGGGTTTTGTATTTGACCATATTTTGTTGCATAAATTCCAAATAATTTTTTAAAGTTATCGTTAAATATAAAAATTTGGGAGTTTATATAGTTGGGGTCGGGGTTGTCAGCGTCTAACCCAAAGGATAAGTCTAAATTGTTCATTATTCTTGTTATTAAAAGTTCTACGCCTCCAACATTTAAACATGGATTAAGTGCGGCGGAACAAGTAAAAACCAAAGGTAAATTAGCAAAATATTTTACAAATTTCTTTTTTATAACTTTAACCATTTTTCTGTTCTCCTCAAACCCGCCCTCGATCCTCGTCGGGGATCTAATCGGGGCGCCCCGATGGGGCGTGATGCTCCTCCAAACCCGCCCCTTACTAATCGGGGTGTCCTCTTTGTGTGCAATTATCGACCAAAGTCGTACCATTTCACATATATTATTGTTTTTAGACCGTTAGCAATAACTTGAAGAATTAAAAACTTATTAATAATCAATTACAAGCAAGACTTATTAAGTTTTCAACGATAGTATCATACATGAATGATGATAATTTACATTAGGATTAGAATCCTCTAAAGTTGAGTCAAACATGATACATCATGTTCACCAATCACAAATTAGTTAATTGTATAAAACTTTTTCTTTTAATAAAAATCATGGGCCCACTTATTTATTTTCACTCACAATAAACTTAACATGATCAATCATGTTTGACCATAACTTTAGAGGATCATTTTCCTTTACATTATTACATTATAAAAAAGTTACACCTTAAAAATATGACATTAAACAAGTTTCTATAATAACAATTTTGCAATATTACAAAGATATAAAAAACTAACAATATTAGATAAATACTTTTTTATTACGTACAAATTTCTATATAAATCTACATATATTTGTATAAGTACAGTAATCAGGCGAGGCGGGGCGGGGCGGGGATGTTATTCCCCACTTCCGCCCCAAACCCGATTAAAAATCCCCGTTTAAGCCTTAAACCCGCCCCGTAACCCGATAAGTATGTCACGCCCCGCCTCAATTATTTCGGGTTTCAATTTTTCCCGTCGGGTTCAGATATTTTTGCCATCCCTAAATTGATAAGTCGTAGATTAGTTGTCAAAAACCATGCTTACCAAAAAAGAAAAAAACTTCCATGTTTAATCCTACATTTTTGATTTGTTGTATAACTCCTACGTGTCCAAATATTTTTGCTTCATCTAGTAAAGAGATTGGATTGGTTGTTATGAAACGTTCTTGTGAATAATAATCAACTACGTTTTTCACTCGCGCTTCGTTGCGGAACGCAGAATTTTACGTTAAAAAGTAATTTTACAACGCAACGATAATTTAAGGACTAATTTTGTATAGTAAGTTGGTCATTAAGAACTAACTTTGTAAATGACCAATAACGCCAAGGACTATTTTCGTAAACTGTTTTTGATTTTTTTTACAAAAATAGTCCTTCGGTTAGCGTTCCTTTGCAAAGTTAGTCACTAAGAACTAACTTTGCAACGGACCGATAACCTCAAGGACTATTTCCGTATAGTACGGTTTTATAATTTTATTTTTCGAAAATATATGTTAAACTTCAATATTTCTTATAAAAACGTACGCATATCAAAAGCATTGCAACATTGAGCTCGTTTTATTCACAGTTCGAAGATCTTTTTAGTGACATATTTTTTTACGAATGAATCGATAAATATGCGTTCCATATTTGATAATAAAGTTTGTTATATATAAAAAGTCATAAATAGGTAAAAGTGCGAGGTCGTTTTAGTAACTTCTTACACAGTTCGAGTGTGCGTTTTGTAAATTTATTTTAATATTAAAGTCGCGTTGAGAAACGTGTAGTTTTTTTTATGTTGTACAATTACGACAACAAACCCGAAGTTCGATCGCGGAACGCTAGATCGCGAGTTGTATCGAGCACAAGTAGCGTACATGAGAGACTACAAAGAACCGACAAGAATATGCACACGTTATACCCTCGTACCAAACCTTTATTAAAAACCTAATAAAGCTATTACAACGAGGAAGAAGAATGAATAACTAGCATCCCCCTTCATCTCTATTTATAGGAATGAGGGGGTAGAAAACTTTCCTAAATCAAATAGGAAACTCTTTGCCTTGCAAGGCAAGATTAACTAATCCTAGTTATAGTCTATTCCTAATCTAAATTACAATGCACACTTAACCCTCTAACCTATGTTTAAATTTACTTCTAATATTCCTACAATTTCCACTTTAGGAGTAACACTTAAACATAACAGATACTCAGCATCTTTTCCTCATGCTGGAACCTCGAACCGGGGACCACCTTGTCGACCAGGCATTGTACTTCAGTAATTTCTCTAGATTAGCTTCCATAGACTCCTTCACTTTCTTTTTTTCAGCAATATTACCCTCTGCACCCTCTTGCCCAGGTACTCCGGTTACCGTAATGTTTTCCCCCACCTTTATACCAAGGTGTACCTTTTTTGCTCCTTTACCAAGCAGTCTGTGTTTGTCTTTTCTTCAGGTTGCTTGTCCTCCAACCGTCTTTGAGCCACTGCAGCATCATCGTTACTAACCTGAAAAACCTCAGCTTCACGATCCCCTTGAGCTCCCTGCAGTTCCACCTCAAACCAAACACGTTTTTTATCCTGTACTCTATGGAATCCTGTTTCAACACCAGGACCAAGTTGTTTGAACCCAACTTGTTTATGACCAAATTGTTTGAACCCAACTTGTTTTGGACCTCCATGCTTTTGTACACCAAAAGTCATCACTTTTGCTTCCAAAGTATACATACAGTTCTTTTTCCTGATCCCAGTCATCATAACCCGACAACCTTTGATCACCTTGATTCTACCCATCTGCATCTTCACAGTATAACCCTTTTTTTCAAGAGTACCCAATGAAATCAAACTTCTTCTTAACCCTAGAACATACTTGACATCCTCCAGTATAAAGCTTGATCCATCATGCAACTGTATCTTCACTTTCCCTGTCCCTTTGATAGTGCATGTCCTGTTATCACCTAACTGAACCGAACCACTATCAAAACCCTTAAAGTCATACAAGAAATCCCTCCTGTGTGTCATATGATAAGACCCACCTGAATCCATTACCAATTCAGTCATCTCATCATTCTCGACTACCGCCAGGGCTTCTCCAAAGTAGGCGTTACCCTCGTCATCAGAAGAATCAGAATCCTGATCACGCTTACCCTTCTTGATGAACCCACTTGACTTCTTCTTTGGAAAGTCTCTGTTCAGATGACCCTCTGAATGACATATGAAGCACTTGAGTTTACCAGTTCCACCCCTTGACTTAAACCGCGAACTTCCACTAGAATGAGCTTTATCTGAATGATCTGACCGTCCCCTTACATATAACCCGTCACCATTATCTTCCTTTGTGCCTTCAGTTCTTTTCTTCAATTCCTTTGAATTCAGAGTCGCCAAAACATCCTCCATTGTCAAGGATTCCCTCCCATGCAACAATGTCTTCACAAAGTTTTCATAAGACGATGGCAACGACGTAAGTAACATAAGTGCCTGATCCTCATCCTCAATCTCGATATCAATATTCGCCAAATCAAGTATCAACTTATTAAACTCATCTATATGATCACCCAGTTTCGTACCTGGACTCATATAGTATGTGTATAGCTTCTTCTTCAGATACAATATGTTTGCTAAAGACTTAGTCATATACAAACTAGTTAGCTTCGTCCAAATTCCTGCAGCAGTTGTTTCCTTGGTAACTTCTCATAAAACCCGGTCTCCCAAGCATAGAATCAAGATACTGTATGCCTTCTTCATCAAAGCAGCTTTTTCTCCTGCTTCCATGTCCGCGGGTAATGTCTCTAATGCAACATCACATCCCTGCTGTACCATTAAAGTGCGCATCTTTATTTGCCATAAACCGAAGTCATTCTTTCCATCAAATTTTTCGATGTCAAACCTAGTTATATAACTAGCCATTCTTCTTTTATCTTGCTAAAAACCTTGTCAAGTTGTTTCTTAACCAGCTTTACCGACAAGTCTCACAAGTCGTGTGCAATATACCCGTTGTTGCTAAACAACCCTTCTTGCAAATCGAATTAATTAGAATAACCCTAAACCCTCGATTTCGAACAAGCAAACCCGATCGTAAACTTAAAACCCAAGCGAACCATGATCGAAACTTGAACCACAAGAAAAAAATATCCGCAACAACAAACCTTCGTTTTAATCAACTTTTAATAAACCTAAAAGTATGGTTACCAAAGTCGAGTTTTAAATTAATACTCGAATCCAAAAAACCTTATGCGACCTTTGTAGTATTATTCTTTATTTGTATTCACAAAACCAAAACACGCTTTTATAGTTTTAATTTTGTCTTCACGTGAATAATAGAAAGAAAAAGAACTTTTGAAACCTTTTTTCAACCTTTTGTGTAACCTGCTACTCCAAGAAACGGTTTGAAAACCCGAAACAGAACCTCGATACTTCGAACGAACTCGTAACCTCGATCTAGCACTCGATCTTCGATGGCCACAATAAACCTATGGCTCTTGATACCACTTGTTGGACAATTACGACAACAAACCCGAAGTTAAATCGCGGAACGCTAGATCGCGAGTTGTATCTGTAAACCGTGTTTATTGAATGAGTATAATGAGTACAATACAATGTATATATATACTACACATTGAGCCTAATCATGAGCACAAGATACAAATACAAGTCAGGCCTTTGGGCCATACAGACACGTCTGCTAACATCCCCCCGCAGTTTGAGCGGGAGAGGAACGAACACTCAAGCTGGAGCGAAACTCATCAAATAAAACCGTAGGTAAGCCTTTGGTGAAGACATATGCATACTGAAAACGAGAAGGTACATGAAGTACTCGGATATGACCAGCGGCAACCAAGTCACGAACAAAGTGAATATCAATCTCAATATGCTTCGTGCGTTGATGTTGCACGGGATTAGAAGAGAGATAAACGGCACTTACATTGTCACAATAAACAAGTGTAGCGGTAGACAATGGTGTATGAAGCTCTCGTAAAAGATTACGTAACCAACAAGTTTCAGCAACGGCATTAGCAACACCCCGATACTCAGCTTCAGCACTGGAGCGAGAAAGGGTAACTTGCCTCTTTGAAGACCACGAAAGTAGATTGTTGCCAAGAAAAACACAATAACCGGAGGTAGACCGACGTGTAGTGGGGCACCCAGCCCAATCTGCATCAGAATAAGCAACCAAAGAAGATGTGGTGGACGAAAATAGCTGTAATCCATAGGGCATAGTACCACGAATATACCGCAAGATCCGCTTGAGAGCAGAGAAATGAGGCTCTCGAGGATCATGCATGTAGAGACAAACCTGCTGCACAGCATAAGATATATCAGGCCGAGTGAAAGTCAAATACTGAAGGGCCCCAGCAAGACTGCGATATAAGGTAGGATCAGACACAGGATCACCATCAGCAGAAAGCTTAGAATCCGTGTCAACTGGAGTACGACAAGGATTACAAGTGAGCATGCCAGCACGCTCAAGTAGCTCAGAAGCATACTTCTGTTGAGAGAGAAACATCCCCGAAGTATTGCGAGTCACAGAAATACCCAAAAAATAATTCAGCGGACCCAAATCAGTCATAGAGAACTCGGCATGTAAAGTGGCAATAATACTCTGAAGAAAAGCTGTAGAAGAAGCAGTCAATATAATGTCATCAACATACAAAAGCAAGTAAGCTGTATCGGACCCCCGCCTGTAAATAAAAAGTGATGTGTCACATCTGCTATGAATAAAACCAACTCGAGCAGCATATGCTGCAAATCTCTGAAACCATGCCCGAGGGGCTTGCTTAAGCCCATATAGAGATCGCTGTAAAAGACAAACATGATCAGGATGTTGTGAATCCCGAAACCCAGGAGGCTGCTGCATGTAAACAGTCTCGGATAATGAACCATGTAAAAAAGCATTCTTGACATCAAGCTGATGAACAGGCCAATGTCGAGAAAGAGCAAGGCTAAGTACCGTACGAATAGTGGCCGGTTTAACAACCGGGCTAAAAGTCTCATCAACATCAATACCTGTAAGCTGAGTGCTGCCATTCGCAACAAGGCGAGCCTTGTAACGATTAAGAGTGCCATCAGCATTATATTTATGCCGAAAAAGCCATAAGGAACGAACAATGTTCGCGTCCGATGGTCGTGGCACAAGAATCCAAGTATTATTTTTAATTAAAGCATTATATTCATCAAGCATAGCACGATACCAATGCGGGTCTTGAAAAGCATGGTTGTAGGACTTTGGAATAGGGGAAATAGTTGACACAGATAAAGTATATCGTTGAGTAGGACGATTAGTACCAACACGGTAACGAGTGACCATGGAGTGAGTCGAAGCGGGATTGCGGTTGGGTTGAGTGGTAGCGGGTGAGGGAACCGGGGGAGGAGTGGGTGGTATACTGTTTGTGGGTGGAAGATTAGTCGTGGGTGTTGGGTTAGTAGGGGCGGAAGGAGTGGGCTGCAAAGTGGAGTGATTAGTGGGCTGATTGGTTGGCGGGCCAGTGGAGTGGGCGGAAGTGGAAGTGGGCTGTGGTGAGGGAGATGTGGGTTGTCGAGTTGCGGCAACTGGGGAAGACCCAACAGTGGGCATATTATGGAGCATATGTTTTTGTATTAAATTAGGATCGGTGTCAAGGAAATTGTATGGTGGTGAGGCATCGGGAGTCATAGACCCATACGGAAAAACCGTCTCATCAAAAGTCACGTGACGAGATAGAATGATTTTATCCGTATTTAAGTCAAGACACCGATACCCACGGTGATTGGTGGGGTAGCCAAGAAAAATCGAGGGAGTAGCACGGGGTTCGAGTTTGTGATTGGTGTGAACATGTGGGTAGCAAAGACAACCGAATACACGAAGATCGGCATAATTAGGTGTTGTCTTATAAAGACGGGTATGTGGTATCTCATTGTTAATCGCAGTGGATGGAAGAATGTTTAAGAGATGTGCGGCCATGTGAAGGGCTTCAACCCAAAAGGTAGGGGGTAAGAGTGCTTGAAATAATAAGGTACGGATGAGGTTGTTAATAGTCCAAATTCAATTAGATGTACTATAGGTCAATAAGAACCGTCCACAGGTAGAGAATTTGAAACTGAGTGCAATTTGAGAGTTTTGTAATGCAAATGGTAATACTATTAAATTCTCGGATCAACACAATCCTCAATCTAATGGCGTGGTTGATAGGAAAAATAGGGACCCCCCACCAACACCTCAGAAATGAGTAGAACCATGTTGAACGAGCAATCGTTACCACAAAAGTTTTGGTGTAACGCCGTAGATACTTCAACATACATTCTCAACCGAATCCTAATTAGAGCCATCCTAGGAAAAACACCTTATGAAATCTTGAGAGGTAGGAAACCTACTCTTGACTATTTTAGAGTGTTTGGAAGCAAGTGCTTCATTTTAAACCCAACTAAGACTACCTTACCCAAAGTTTGACCAAAGTCATACAGAAGCGTGCTCTTTCTAGGTTACTCCCAAAATAGTAAAGCCTATATCATTCTTAATAAACACACTAGGAAAATCAAAGAATCACTCAACGTGACATTCGATGAAACTCCTCCACCCTCTAAGACATCACCCTTGGTGGACGATGACTTAGATGAAGAAGAAGCTATTAGGGAAATCGAAAAGAAAAACCTAGAAAATGTTGTTGAGGATGAAACTTTAGAGATTGACGAAATAGTCAATATTAAGGAATCTAGGAACCATCCCCTAGAAAATGTCATAGGAAACCTCAACCAAAGAACCCTTAGACACCAAGCCCAAAAACAAGTATCTTTTATTGTTTTTATCTTACCATAGAACTAAGAATGTGAATGAAGCCTTAGGAGATGAAAAGTTAGTAGTCGCCATGCAAAGAAGAATTAAATCAATTCATTGCTAACGACGTTTGAGAGTTAGTTCCACAACCTAAGAATATGACAATCATAGGAACTAAGTGGGTGTTTAGAAATAAGTTAGACGAGAACGGTGTTGTTATCGATAATAAGGGCTAGATTAGTTGCTCAAGGCTACAAACCAACAGAGGGTAATTGATTATGATGAAACTTATGCCACGGTTGCTAGGACATGAGTATTAGGATATTATTAGTTGCTTGCGCTTAGATTTTAGAATAATTCCAAATGGATGTAAAAAGTGCATTCCTGGACTGTTTTATCAATGAGGAGGTATACATGGCACAACCTCCGGGATTCATTGATTTCGAAAAACGAATCATGGTTATTAATAAAGATTTTCTTTATATGCGTCTTATCAATACAAGCACCCAAAGTTGGTAGATAGATTAATAAGCGTTTACTTATTAAAACTTGAATATAAAAAGGGGAATGGTAGATAAACAACTCTTTTTACTAAGAAGAAAAGAGTTCAATCTCAGCATTGTTCCAAATATATGTCGATGACATTATATTCGGGTTCGACTTGTCAAGAAGTGTGTGATGAATTTTCCAAAAATCATGCGAGTGTGTCGAGTCGCCACGTAGCAATGCTACGCTATGTACTCGCGGGTGAACTTAAACTCTCTTGCTCATTGGATTGCTTGAATTAAATTGATCATTATCGGAGCGCGCTAGATACTTCCAATTCGCGCATATCTCATATCTAATCTCTCACTCTATCTCAACGATAGTACGCCCCTGACCACGTCGCTCACCACAATCCCCTACGAGTGCTACTCCGCATCACCCCATTCGCATTACTCGCATACCTTTGCGTTAGATCAGACTCCTCACAACCACAATGTAATCACCCATGTCCTCCAAATAATACGCAGAAAGTTGAAGAGTGTGAGTCGGTATAGAAGTAGTACCAAGTTATCGGGGCATGATAGGTCTAGTCTATTCTTACCTTAACGAACAAGTAGGACTGATTTCATGTTAGTGTATGCTTTGTGCCCGCTTCCAAGAGGCTCCATATACCTCTCACTTTGAAGCGGGTTAAGGTATCCTTCGATACCCACTCAAGGCCTACGCACTAGGTTTATGGGTTATTACAGGGGACCGCATAGAAACCGTAGAATATGCCGACTCTAACATGCGGGAGGGAGATTTTATGTGGACGATAAGAGCCACTAGTGGTATTTCTTACGTGTGTGCGGATATTTCTTGACATCTTAGGTCTCGAAGAAAGAAACAATACGTCGTGTTATATCCCAATAACGAAAGTCCGAATACCGTAGCGCGAATAGAAAAGGCATATGTCAAAAAGAAATATGATGAGACAAAGCTTCATCGTATAGAAGTACGCACTCGTCGACGTTCCCATCTAGTGCGACAATAAAGGAGGCGATTGACCTTAGCAAAAACCGATGCAACATTCACGTACCAAAAACATCGAAATTCGATTCCACCACTTTCTCGTGATAATGTCCAAAAAGGACATGTATCAAATCGAAAAAGTATCGTCGTCGACTAACATTGTCGACATTCTCACTTAAACCTCTTTAAAGTGATTCATTTAAAACTATCTACGTCTTGGTTAGGAAGGATGAAACAACATTCCATAAATCATATTAAGTTAGCTTCTTCATTCTTCTATTCCTCACATTCTAGTTTGTGTTCAATTTCCGTGTCGTGACAACTTAAAAACTTCTTTCAGATAGTACTTTAAGCATGTTTAATCGCGACTGCAAATTAAATTGTCATCTTTCTTCGTTAATTTTTTTGTCAAATTAAGTTCAAAATTTAAATTGCCTGTTGAGGGCCGGCCCCCTATATAGGCGACCCACAATTATATTTGGGACCGCCAGGAGATATGGGACCGCCATCAGCAGACCATATTTTGGACACTTAACCAAATTTTTTCTCAAAACACAAAAACAAACACTCCCTTACCTGCTGGTGCGACGAACACGACCCAAAACATACCAAAAATCAATAAAAATCACTTAAAAATTCAATTGGATAGATCAAATCAACACTAATAATCAATCATAATATCACAAAGATCATCAATTGTAAATCATTTCATCTATTTTCTTTCAATTTGAGTCTAAGGTTCATGATGAACACCAAAAATCAAAATTGGGGATTTTTGATTTTTCTTTCGATTTTGTGCAAATTAGGTGTACTAGGATTCAATATGTATAACTAATATGTTTACGTAGTATACGGATTTGATAATTAGTGAACTTGTTGATAATTTGATTTCGACCATAACCCCAATCTTATTTTTCAATTAACTCACGTTTGGAACATCATAAATTGATGTTATGCGTTGTTATATACAACCTAAAAAAACGTTTTAAAATTACATGCATAATGACCTCATGAACAAAATTCGAGATTCATAGTTCATATGTATTTTTCGATCTTGATTTGGTTGAGCAAAATCAAAACTAAGGTGCGTTTTGGATTTACTCTTTTAGGATGTTATATTTAGGTCGAGTTAATCGTTACATCCACAATTTGTTGCATACTAGGCACTACAATAGACATCTTGTTAAGTAAAGGGGGAAATTGACTAAAAATTATACTCTTTTCAATTATAGGTGAATTGAAATTTGAACAGATGAATTACGCATACACTAAAATCATACATCCCAACAAACTGTGATGAAAATATATTATTCCTGATATCTTAAAACCATCTTTCAAAACTATAATTTAGATTCAATACATGAAAGTCACCCCTATATACCCCGAATTTACTAAATACCGATAATTTAAAACCTCTTTCAAAATTTTCAAACTTGGAAAAATATATTTGAACTCCTTGAAGAAATTTGTCAAGATATCTACTTGAATTTTACTCTTTAAATAGACAATTACCCATAGATTGAGAATCAAAATATTTTCTTAACATTTTAGGCTTTGAAGAGAACATTTAAATTCTCACTCAAATCATTTGCCTCAATTCTTTCCATTCCATGTGAAGGAGAATATTCTTATTCTGAAGAACCCTCTCTCGACACATTGAAAACTAATCAAGAGTCACCAACTATTATCGAAACACCATTGCAACACCAAAGAAAATCATTCAATCAATCACAACAATTGGACAAACAATTTTTTAAAACAAAGTCCTCAAAGAGGAACTTCGTCTAGACATAAGATCTTGGAATAAAATCATTCAAGATAATGCCTTTGGCACTCAAAATGAATCACCATTCCTTACCACATCATCATGTCACATGATGTACTGCATCCTAACAAGTAATCCTTTCAACTTTGTCTATCTTCTAATCAAACGAGTTGAAATGATTAAAAAAAATCAACCAAATTCTCCAATGCCATATGGAATGATTCTAAATCGTCTATATGAACATATCATCAAAATTAATCCTCATCTATGAAAATCAAAATACAACTCATATTGGGGATCCATGAAACCTTGGGTTCATCCTATTCATCTTTAATCCATTATCTACATATCTTCTAATGAAGTCTCAAGTGATGATTCTAATGCTAGCTGAGATTTATCTTAATTATTACTTAACATATGTACAAGTATTATGATTATGTTCTTAATCTCTGTTACTATTTCTTGTGTTTGTGTACAATATGTCTATGTCATGATTTCATGTTTGCTATATGACACTTTCAACAATTCTTTTTTTTTCATTATATGTTTTTACTTGGCCTATTACATGATCTTTTTCTTGAACATCTAGTTATTTGACTTGATTGTTTTATGCTTGATGAAATGGAGATACAATTAATCACACCTTTCAACCTTTCTTAAGTCATTTCAACTACAAAAAGACCTTATTTTCTGGAAAAAATTAAAGTTTTCCTACAAACGGCCCTAATAACAAGTTTAGGGGCACCCTTATATATATGGTGTGACCGCCAAACATTATGGGGGACCGCCAACAGTTAAATATTCTTCATCTTTAGTCTGTTCTCTTTTTTCTGAGCCTTTTGACTTACCTTTTGATAAAAAGCTTATGTCTTTTCCCTTATTATCAAAACAATTTCTTAACTCAACTCTTGGATACCATGCCTTGCATATATTTTCTTATATATGAATACCTATTCTCATCGCTATCACCAAAACACTTCTTTTTCCTATATGTTCCATCTCATAAGAAACTATGATGAAAATTTCTCACAAATCAATAATAGATCCTTTGAGAAACACTCATTCCGTGCCTTACTCACTCATCTATCTCCTAAACAACTCACTACCTTAATCTCACACAACTCTCAATCCTTTGATAACACTCCTTTTGCCTACTTATCCTAATTCATTTTAAACCCTACACTCCTGTTTACTTACCTCCACAATCCTCTACTCAATTATCATAGGTATGAACCATTTGCACGGACTCCTACTCCTTTTGGAATCTTTTGATAATTAATATTAACATGCTATTGAGTTAATCTAATGTGTTCACCTTCCGTGCACTCTCCGTTTCACTCATCCTCCTTTTCTCGACCAAATCAATTTTCATTCGGACTTTTATCATTGTTGCCTGGGTACTCGTAAAGTATTCAATATCTTAAAAGATGACCTTAACCGAATCAAATCTCTCATCATTGGGTCCTCAACCCTTTTTCCTTCATCCATCACTACCAACTCTCCTTGAAACATCCTCATGAAGTCAAGAATCATCTACTAGTTTACTTTCATTAGATGCTTTAATATGTTGTGTTTTAGTTATGATTATATCATGCTTGTATCATCATTATTATTGTACCTTGTGACTATATATGATTTCTTTTATGAATTTAATTGCATTGACTTTATGAGTTTTTAATGTGTGGATTAAAACTCTTATGACTATGTGTCATGCATATTTGCTTTGCACTTGTACTTTTAACCTTGTTTTGTAGCAAACAAATTTATCGTATATCGATTCCCTTGGTGACCCTGACAAGGGGGAGCTTACATCAAAGGGAAAGTCTTTTTTAGTCGATTTCTTTCTCTCTACTACGGACTCGACGATCAAACTTTTTGAGATTCAGACAAAAGGCGGGAGAAATATAATTAAACTCAAGTAATATTTTAATAAAACTTATATTTTTATACTAAATGAGTTTATGATTATCATTCATCAAATAGGTGGAAGGGGGCGGATTGTTAATACAAGAATGTCTAAATATGTTATTTATATTTTTCGACTCTATTATTTTGATAATATCAAAATGTGCTGGAAAAACGTTTACGATAAAATTAACGTTTATAATTATAATAATAAAATTATTTCTCTAAGATTAATCACTTATGGTATGGATTAAACAAAGAATTAAAACATGATTAGTGATCAAGAAAATATTTTTCCTTTAAACCTTACATTTCTACAAATGTAGTTTTTTATAAAAATTAAAAACAAATATTTTATTCATTTAAAAGAAATGTTTTATTAAAAAACATTAAATATTTGAAATTTAATTGCCCCAACAAAATAGAAGGTTCTATAACAGATACAATTCATCACAAAAGGACAAAAAGGGAGCGAACTAAGTATAGTGGGCGGCCCCCTTTTTAGGCCTGGCGGTTCCATTTGGCCTAGGCGGCCCCCTTTTATGCTGGCGGCAACCCTTTATATAAGGGACCGCCACTAGCAACGGATTTTTTTTTAACATATAAATTAATGGGCCACCCCTTCTGAAAAACAAAACCTCTTTGCCATAAATTTTATCAATCCATTTTTCTCTCTTCTTCCTTTCTTTCTAAATAAACTCATATTTCTTGATCACTAACATACTTTGATCTTTTTTCAATAATTGAAAAAAGTATGTTTCGTGGTGGGAGGCGAATATTAAAATGTAAATAAAATTCTTTTCTTCCTCCCTTTTTCATCTTCTTTACTTCTTCTAATCAAGTACAAGAGAAGCAATCAAATTCTTCTACATACGATTTTGTTATCAAGTGATCTCTATCTTTCTCTCAACGATCACATATCTTCATTACATTTACTTTGTGTTGTTGTGGTAAATTGGTGTGAGTGTAGATCCCATAGTGAAATTATGTATTGGTGTTTGTTGATTTGGATTGTGTGTCAATACAAGGTAATATATTGTAAGTGTATAAAAAGTCTTTGTGAAGTCTTAGATTGGTTCTAGCTAAGATTAGGAATCGACACTCTAGCTTCTTAGTGACGGAAAGAAAGTAAGCGGAGCGTTATAATAAAACGATTGTAACCGCCTAAAGGGAGCTTGTTTGACAATAGTGAAAATCTCGAGTGGAGTTATCGGGGAGTGGCAGTAGGAACGAAGAGGTGATTCGCTTGCCGAACCACTTATAAAAATATGTAGGTGTCTTGGTTGTGTTCGTTTCTTTTATATTCTTTATTGTTATTGCTTACTTAGTTGTGATTCATATTGTTGATTGATTGACATATAACTCGAATCTAATAATTTTCTAAGCAAAGTTATAAAACGACAAATTAACGAGTAAACTATTCAACCCCTCTTCTAGTTTCCTACACAACTGTATCTTCACTTTCCCTGTCCCTTTGATAGTGCATATCTTGTTATCACCTAACTGAACCGAACCACCATCAAAACCCTTAAAGTCATACAAGAAATCCCTCTTGTGTGTCATATGATAAGGCCCACCTAAATCCATTACCAATTCAGCTATCTCATCATTCCTAACTACTACTGGGGCTTCTCCAAAGTAGGCGTTACCCTCGTCATCAGAAGAATCAGAATCCTGATCACGCTTACCCTTCTTGATAAACCCACTTGACTTCTTCTTTGGACAGTCTCTCTTCAGATGACCATTTGAATGACATATGAATCACCTGAGTTTACTAGTTCCACCCCTTGACTTAAACCGCGAAATTCCATCAGAATGAGCTTTACCTGAATGATCTGACCTTCCCCTCACATATAACCCGTCACTAGTTTCTTCCTTTGTGCCTTCAGTTCTTTTCTTCAAATCCCTTGAATTCAGAGTCGCCAGAACATCCTCCATTGTCAAGGATTCCCTCCTATACAACAACGTCTCCACAAAGTTTTCGTAAGACGATGGCAACGATGTAAGTAACATAAGTGCCTGATCCTCATCCTCAATCTCGATGTCAATATTTGCCAAATCAGGTATCAACTTATTAAACTCATCTATATGGATCACAGTTTTGGTACCTGCGACTATAATAATATGTGTACAGCTTCCTCTTCAGATACAGTCTATTTGCTAAAGACTTAGTCATATACAGACTAGTTAGCTTCGTCCAAATTCCTGTAGCAGTTGTTTCCTTGGTAACTTCTCGTAAAACCCGGTCTCCCAAGCATAGAATCAAGGTACTGTATGCCTTCTTCATCAAATCAGCTTTTTCACCTGCTTCCATGTCTACGGGTGATGTCTAATGCAGCATCACATCCTTGCTGTACCATTAAAGCACGCATCTTTATTTGCCATAACCCGAAGTCATTCTTTCCATCGAATTTTTCAATGTCAAACCTAGTTATAGAACTAGCCATTCTTCTTTAACCTTGCTAAAAACCTTGTCAAGTTGTTTCTTAACCAACTTTACCGACAAGCCTCACAAGCCGTGTGCAATATACCCGTTGTTGCTATAAAAACCCTTCTTGCAAATCGAATTAATTAGAATAACCCTAAACCCTCGATCTCGAACAAGCAAACCCGATCGTTAACTTGAAACCCAAGCGAACCACGATCGAAACTTGAACCACAAGAAAAAACCCGCAACAACACAACCTTCGAACTTATCGAATTAAAATAATCTTTTATCGTACATGGTTATATTCAAAGTAAGTGTACTTGATTTTTTGTAATTAATAAATATAAAGACTTCCCTTATCGCTTTGTATTCCACGTGTCCCACAGAAATGAAAAGAAAATACAATGGTATCCTTTTTGTTTTAATTTCTTTGTCACGTGGTATGTCAATATTGAATCTACAATCGCCCCTCTCGTAAAGACCTGCTACAAACGATCGACGGAACCAAAATCGAACCTCGAAACCTCGAACAACTCGAAACCTCGATCTAGCACTCGAACTTCGATGACCACAATAAACATATGGCTCTTGATACCACTTGTGAGACATCCTAGGCCTAGCATCTCATCAAGTTTAACATATAAGCCCAACTGAGGTTCCATTCTAAAACCAATTGGTGATAGAAGGAGTAGCCCACCAAGCTTATATGTTGACTTTGAGATTATGATTCTACCGATGTGGGATTGGGTTTGCACACCTAACAATCCTCCCCTTAAACCCAAACCACCATGGGCCTTCCCTTCAACTATAGCCACGATCCCATATTTTTCATACTGCCGACCTTTACCATCGGAACACCCCTCCTTTTACCGGCTTCCTTTCGAATGGCCTGATACCATGTAAACCGTGTTTATTGAATGAGTATAATGAGTACAATACAATGTATATATACACTACACATTGAGCCTAATCATGAGCACAAGATACAAATACAAGTCAGGCCTTTGGGCCATACAAACACGTCTGCTAACAGTATCGAGCACAAGTATCGTACAGGAGAGACTACAAAGAATCGACAAGAATATGCACACGTTATACCCTCGTACCAAACCTTTATTAACGAGGAAGAAGAATGAATAACTAGCATCTCCCCTCATCTTTATTTATAGGGATGATGGGTAGAAAACTTTCCTAAATCAAATAGGAAACTCCTTGCCTTGCAAGGCAAGATTAACTAATCCTAGTTATAGTCTATTCCTAATCTAAATTACAATGTACACTTAACCCCCTAACCTATGTTTAAATTTACTCCTAATATTCCTACATTTTAATATTAAAACTAAGCAAGCTCTTAAAGCATACTGCTCTTTTGTATATAAAGTGTTGTAATAGTTTTGTTTGAATATATGTAGTTTAGAAGAATGAATGTTATAGACTAATGATTAGGTACCGCAAACATTATTACGACTACAACTGTGACACCGACATAAGGTTTGACGAATTTACTCCATTTATTGAAGCTTCAAAGTCTCTACGTTTGCTACATGCTCAATGTGCCACCGGTCACGTTATCGTTTACATTCATATTAAAATGTCTACGTAATTCGTCTATTTTTAACCAAAATTATTCATGTTAGAAACGAATTTGAATGATCATTTGTACGGAAAAAGGTTTATCGGAAACCGATTTAGAGAAGTGTGATTTTTGCTAATTTTGTATCAAACATTTTGCATAAGTCATTCATGAGAGACGGTTTTCGTAAGACTTTGCTTTTCTAAAGGTTCATGTCAATGGTTAATGACACAGACGGTTTGGTGACATAATGAACAAATTAGAGAAACAGTTTTACAAGTTTGTGACAAAATTGCAAAAACGCGTTTGTACCAAATATAATTTTTTTTGAACGACGACAATTTTATTAAAAAAAACTAATAAGGTGCTAGATATTACATACAATAGGAGATTTTAAGTCAATAATTCCAACTAGTAGACAAACGACCTCTATGCTTAAGCCAAGAAAAAGAATACAAACGAATAGTATCGAAGATGTCACTTTTCCTCAAAGAATGAGAGTTAAAAGTGACACTATTACGATACCGCCAAATGAACCATAAAGAAACCGCGATGATAACGAGAAAACAATGCTTTTTCTCTCTAGGAACGGGCCACGAATTCAACCAGTCAATCCAATAGGCGTTAGAAACGAAAAGAGGAAGGGAGTCATCGCACCACCTCCGAATAATCCTTCAAACCTCCTTAGCAATGACGCAATCAAAAAAATATGATGGTTAGATTCCACATTACCATTACAAGGACAAGATAACTCTGGGATTTCAATACCTTTTAGAAGAGAGGTTTAGAGGATGCGGGAGCCTATCTAACTTCAAACGCCGCATGAAAATGTTAACTTTACTGGGAAGGGACTAGTCCCATGTCGTCTTAGTATCCAAGGAGGACAGAATACGATCATCGATTAGACGATGCAAAGCACCTATAGAAAAAACCCCGTTGTGAACAAGAAACCACATACATTTATCCTTATCTTCTCTAACCTCGATTTAGCTGATTTCCAATAACAAATTGTTTAGGGAAGCGGAGTTTCGAGCTCTAAGTCTCTTCAAAACCAATTCCATGACCATTGTCCACTGGAAATACGATCCATAATCAAACAATTCTTCTCTTGTTCCAACCGAAAGAGCCTATTGAAGCGCATATACAAAGGTGAATTACCAAGCCAAGGATCTTAAAATTTATTAAGTGCATTTTATTTGGAGACAGAGAAAATGTTGAGCTGAAAATATATTCATGATTTCATGACACTTTTATTACCTCGGCCGGGTTTGTCTTTCCTACTTTTTCTGTCTCAAACTAATTGTTGATTGTTCTCTTAAAAATATTGATTCGATGGACAAATATAAACTCGTTTGGTGTGAAACATATGCAACCATCCTCGAAGAGTGCATCTCATGTAATGTTCATCTCTTTCTAGCGAACTAGTGGAATTGGTATTGAATCTAAGACAACTTTCACAAAAGCACTCCTTTTCCCGGGTCCACAAGAACGTTTGCGCTAGGGATAGGTGCTTAACGACTAGATCAAAATTGGTGCATGTGAGGTTTGAACTTAAGACTTCCAAAACCGAATCTCAAGCAACCTTTAAATTTTAACTTCTCTCAAAATAAAAGTCGCTTTCAAATTAGGACCAGTAAAAAAGGTTTTAAAATATAGTTATAATATATTATTAGCGTATAGTGTAACATTGCATAAAACATTATATATATTAAAGAAAGATATCTAATTTGAGGTAAAAGAGGTATATATCACTAATAAAACAGCAAATATGTAAAACTTTACTTTTATTATAGAGTAAACTGCAAAAATAAACCTTGTAGTTTATAGCTTTTGGCACTAATTTAATCATCTTTAGCCAATATTGTCGGCACTAATCATCCCTGAATGAGAAGTTATACGTCACAATACATCCCTCAACTTTAATATCATTTGTTTTACCCGTTAAATAGCCCACACGCAATAACACGTAAGGGTATATCTGTCAATTAACTTTCCCAATCTATTTCCTCTTCTTTTATTGGGATTATGCGAGCATTTAACACACACACACACCCAACAACAAACCTCTATCAATCCTAATTCCAACATAAACCCTAAAATTCTGATCACAAACCTAAATTAAAGTTATAATTGTTAACAAACATTATGAATGGTGGTTTCTGAGTGACTTATTGGTACTTACGAAGATGATGTTGATGAACATGCATATAGTAAGATATCCTTTTGATATCCAAATATTGTTTTGTTTTTTGTTGAAAATGAGTTGGTCTAACCCTTGTTTTAAAATGCATATAGTAAGTTATATTCATTCATGCTTTTTTGTTGATAATAACATACGACACAAAAAACCCAACTAAACCCTAATAGCAGCATCAATCTTCGAGCTTTATAGGCACTCATCGTGGATGTTTCTTCAACCTTGGTTATTCTCCTCAATAAACCATGAATGATGGCCACAACTCTTGCACATATCGGCGGATCCACCCAACCACTAAAGCCACAGTTAGCAAAATAATTAAAGCGACATCGTGTAAAACTAACGAAGTTGGTGTTGAGGGATGTATTATGGCGAATGTTTCACCACTAAGAGATGACTAATGCCAATATTGTTGTGAGTGATTGTGTGTATTTTAAGGGTATCTTTAAATAATAAATAATAGAAAAAAATTAAGAGAAAAGAGATAAAGTGCTACTAGTAACTTAATAAGTGCGTATCCCATCTCCCTTTAGCGATATACAACGGAAAAAACCCTACACCTATTCGCAATTCTTCTGGCTTAATTCTAAACATTTATTCAACCTTATTTCGTTTGTTAAATGTTCTTGTATATGATTTGGCTCTGCTGAACTCATATGCACGTTGGTTTTCATATTAAATCGAGGTTTGTTAACGTTTTAGGGTTTCCCCATCTTACGGTTTAGGGCTTCTTTTCACTAGTGATCGTTTACTGTTATCAGTTCGAACTGTGATTGTTAATTCCAAACGATTGCCTGTTGATTTTTTGTGCTTAATCATGTTTGTTCTTGCGTGTTTTGGTTGGCTAGTGCGGGGTTTGACGATGTGAGGGTTACGAGTATACATGGGTTCGAGTATACTAGGGTTATGTGTAGGGTGTTATGATGAAGTAGGGTTTTCTGGGTCCGGGAGGGAGAGGAGGAGGTCGTACGAAGGATAGGGTTAAGGGTACGAGTGATTTGAAGGTTGAAGCTTCCTCATCGAAATGTAATGTTCTTGTTATAGTGAATGAAGAGGAAACGATGAATGCATCTAGTTTGAATAACTCGAGCAATGTAGATGCTAGCAATCCTACAAGTTTGTTAACTGCAAAAATTCGTGATGCTGAACGTCAAATGCTTGAAGGTAAGCCTGTGTTAGTGGGTGATCATGAGGTATCTTTAAAATCTTTAAATGCTGATGGTCAAGCTACTTCAATGGAACTGTTTCAATGCTTGTCAGACACGTTTGGTACCCCTTATTCATCCATCAAAGTGGCTAATAATGGTACTAATGATACTCCATCAAGGAAAAGGGGAGGATGTAATGTCCTGATATGGGTTAAACTCTATGATGTACCTATTATGACATTCATGAAGGATGGATTGAGTGCCATTGCTACCAAACTTGGTACCCCACTAATGTTAGATTCTTATACAACCTCAATGCCCATGAAATCATGGGGTCGGTCTAGTTTCGTGAGAGCAGTGATTGATCTTCGAGCCGATGTTGAGTTAAATGACACTCTTGTTTTGGTAGTGCCTAAACTTGAAGGTAATTGACATATCTTGCATACTATTCATGTTGAGTTTGAGTGGAAACAAACTAGATGTTCTACTTGTAAGTTATTTGGTCATTCTTTGGACCAATATAAAAGTATATTTATAGTGCAAATTATTTCGATTGTAATCTATACCATTTCTTGGTGTTTTGGTGATGACAAACATTTTAACTTATAAACATAACCGTAAAGTGCTTAGTACTCGTAATCACAAATGCATCAATGCATTCATACGTCACATCTCTCGACGTCTCATGTCGGCTTCAAACAACAAATATAAGTTGCACTCGACGGTAAATCACTAAGGTCTTGAATACACAAAACTTGTTGGATGATCAAATAAATAATTTTTGTCCTTAACTTTACATTTTTATAAATGCAACAAAACCTTTTTACAAAAATAAATTAGACAAAATATTTTTGTAATTAAAAGAAATGTTTTATTAAAATATATATTTGAAATCAGATTTTTCCTTCCAAAATCAAAAAAACCTTTCTTAGAAAATATTTCCCCACTTAAGGACAAAATTAGGAGCGTCCTACAAGGGTGGCCCCCTGATAGGTACCCGCGGCCCCCTTATTGATAAGGGGTCCGCCCATGCTAGCTTGGGGGTCTGCCGGTCACTTTTTGCTCCCAGCTTCTCCTATAAATAGTGGATTGTTCTCATGAATTTTTCTACCTTTTGCACACTTATTTTTTTTGTTTTAAATCAGAAAACACATTTCTTAATCTTTGATCATGTAAGTTGTTTAAACATTTGTTTACAAGTGATCCAATCTTTCCTATTTAAGTGCAAGAGAATAATACTCGTAATCGTCAAGATACGATGTATTATGGTTAGTGCATTCGTGACATGTGTTACATTCACGATGTATAGATCAAGTCCATGTCTTCCAAACTTGTGTATTAGTTAGATCAGGTAGATCATGTTAGTATTTTAGGTGAGAAAATACGTGAGTGAGCAATTAATACGATTGTGAGTGGTAGATCGGTTCTAGCTAAGATTAGAACTCGATATTTAGCTTCGTATTAGAAAAGAATGTAATCGACGCGGTTTATGTGTTTAGGCCATAAAATACAAGGTTTGTTATGTTGGGCCATAAAACATAACGGGTTCGGTTGTACCCAAATAAAAACTTGACATCTAGCTTAGTATTGGAAAATAATGTAAGCGACGTTGTAAGGTTTTCTCTGCCTAGAAAGGAGCTTGTTGACTAGTGAAGTAACTCTCGAGTTGGGTACTCGAAGAGTGGAGTATGGTGAAGAGGAGCTTCATGACCGAACCACTATAAATCACCGTGTCCGGTTTGCATTTCCTTTTACTTATCTCTTTACATTTATACTCGCATTTATCGCTTTATATTTATACTTGCATTATGTAGATAATTACGTGTTGTGTTTCTTATATAGTTATGATTATGTTTATGTCGTGGATAGATGTAAATATTGTGCTTAGGTTTGTATTGTTGTGATACACTTTGCTACTATATATATAGTTAGTGTAGAAATAGTATGAACACTCTTCATATTGCGTCATGCTTGATTGGTAATTTGATACAAAATTATTTTAGTTTTTAAACGAAAACGTATCCACCTCCTCCTCTACGGTTTCCACAATTGGTATCAGAGCAATGTCACTCTAATTTTCAAAACAAATGGTTTTAAAATGGAGTACGATCCATGTATCAAATTACCCATGAAGGGGGATTATATATGAAAAGTGTTTTGTTGCTTGACTTGTATTAGTTTTGTTGTTAAATACACTCGGTATACTAGCTTGAAGTAAAAATGATTTTGTATAAAAAATGGCGAATCTGTGTATCAGGTGGCGGCCCCCTTATCTCTTAAGGGCGGCCCCCTTATTAATCAGGGGTCCACCTATCTGTTTCGGCAGATTTTTGTAAACTTGGAAAATTCATATAAATTCAACCGTAAGTCCGTAAAAGTCGTGCCACTCGCAATTTTGAAGGTAATTGAGTCTACTTTTTTATAAGAATACTTCCAAGTCTTTATTTTAAACCTAAGTCAGTCAGAAATACAAAATACTACTTAGTGTCCAAAACGTTGAGTTTTGTTTTAACGTAAAACTTGTATTTTATCTTTTCCTTTCGAGTCGGGCAATTCTAGTCAGTGTATCTTTGAAAAATGGTATATATACCTTTTCAAAATATTAAACTTGATTAATTTTTGAAATGGGGAGGAAACTAATTTGTTTTCAAATAAAACCGATCTAAGTACACAAAACGACGACAAGTACTTTTATATGTTATGCTAAATGATTATGTGTGCTTCCTTGTGTCTTAATTTTGTTAATAGATATTATTAAGTGATCATTGCTATTTGTAATTGAGCTACTTATATATTTAAACACATGTACCATGTACATTATTTGTTTGTCACTAGTTTTTCGGATTATGCCTAAATAGAACTTATGCTAGATTTCTTGCATTAAAATTGTGAAATTGTTCTTGCATTGCATATAGGAAAAGATCACTTTGTTTGCAAATGTTACATCAACATCTTGTAAACCTTATTAAACATAATAACTCACTTAGGATCAAGAGATACGTAAGCATGTCAAATCTATTAAAAAAGATCATCTTGCACGATTATCGTGTTATTAGTTCAAGTGGTAAAATGTGTCACCATAAAATATTGAACACCTTCATTTAATCAAAGATTTAAACAAGATCTCGAAATAATGTCATAATACTATCTTGCTTTAACATGGGTTAAACAAGATAAAAGATCATTTTAATACATTAGCATTTAAGTAAAAGAAAATGTATTTTTGATCTTAGCACGTGCTTACATTGGTCTAACTCACAATCATCTATTATACTAAAAGATTGAGCCCCTAAATTTATTGGGGGCTATATCTTTAAATGCTTTGTATTACCCACACAGCCATATGTACAAAACCCTACTGCCTAATGTCGAGTATTCATGATTGAGCTTTAAATCCATGAATATCATGCAGTTATAACTCCATGAATATCAAGTGTAGGATGGCTATAAGAAAACCAAAAGCCTTTTTAACCATTTGGATCAAATTCATTCTTCAACTGTTAGGGCGTGTGAACAATTATTCCACACCCCCATTATATCAACATCTATCCCGAAGCTTTCTTTTGATCGGTAACACAAACTTTTGAAGCAACAATTATAAGGTTCAGATACCACGATGAGGAAGAAAATGAGATCAGTATGAGCATTCCGTATATTGCTTTGCTAAACAAAGTCCATAAACAAAAAAGGTATCAAATTATAACTATGCATATATACAAATTGATTCTTTAAATTAGGGCTTTGTCATAATTTAGGGGTTTTATTAATTTTGATTTTTTTAATTTTTAATTTTAGTGTTTCTTTAGACTTTAGGTTTTTTGGTAGTGCGTTTGGGTTCCTGTTTATTCGGGATGCATTGATGAGAGACGAGGATGATAGTCGGGTTGTTGTTGCACAACATTGATGAAAACGAAGACGGGATAGTAGGACCGCTAATGAGGGTGTAGCTAACGAATCCACAGATGCGATGCAGAACGTGAAGTTTCTAATCAAGATGTGAAGTTGACAGCGTTGCGATGTAGTAAGTTTTGTTCATTTAGATGATACAATTTATGTTCTAAAGTTATATAGTCAGTTTCTAAACGCAAAGCCAAACACCTCTAATATGTGAGGTCAATAAAGCTGACGGGGTTGATTATATAGTCAGTTTGTAAACTTTGGTTGATTGTATTTTTACCTGTGTTATTTAATACAAAGTTGTTGGTTATAAGCATCTAAAGTTGGCTACGATAAGCTCGGTAGGTTAGCCTCGGTGGGCATTCGATAAATGTACAGGTCAAAAAAGCATCAAGTAATGCATCGAGTGAGCATATTGCGTGCACATGTCAGGCATACTTTCCCAAATCCTGATTTCCATTGCGTTTCAATGTACTATGAGTTTGCCCTTTGTTATCTTTACAGCAAGTAGGTTTTGACTAGGAATATACCAAGACAAACTGAATGATATTTATATTAAATTAGAATAAATCTACAAGCGAAATATATAATTATACATCCTTTGAAAGGAAGTTTTCTTTCTAAAAGATACCAAATACGTCATATAGTTATGAAAACAAAATTAGTATCCATCACTCAAAACAACATGTGGCACTACTTTTGTATATTGGATTATGTTTATTTGCAAAATTGAGGCTTCCCATATATTGTGAGTTGTTTTGAATGTGGCACTTCACAAAATGCCATCTTCGTCATCTGGACATTCAGTTAGCGTACATTGTTGTGCGACTTACTTGATATTCGTAGCTAAGCAACTATTTATGTTATGTTGATAAATGTAGGAGTACCTTAGCAGGTATAATAGACGGGCATAAAAGAGCAGACACGTGACACAGTCACTATTTTAGAATATCTGATTACTTGAAATTAACCCTTAATGTGTTGTTAGATATTTAATACATCTGAATTGCCTAGAATCCTTTTGATCACTTACAAACCTTTTCCTTCTAAACTTCTTTTTGAAAATTTCTAATCGTTTGACCTATTTTAGATGAAAGTTCAATCTGATATGACCCGTTCACATGTAATTTGGTCGAAACTGACAATGCATGCAGGTTAACTGTTTTTTTATGTAGAGTATGTTTTTCAGGTTCTGTTTTGAACTTCATCGCACTCTCTTTTCTGTCAAACAAATCCGACATCAAGTGAGGTCGTGAAGAGAGTTGCAATGGCGCCTTATGACAACCACATTTACATATAGAAAAACACGGTAACTATTGACTTTGTACAAAAAACATAAGTACAAAGTCAATAGTGTTTAACTTGAAGCTGGACTGTGGAAATTGATATACGCCTTTTTCTCCACGTAGTCAGTTTAAAATATATTTTTTTCTAGAATAACTGCAAGTTCATAGAGTTATATTTTTTTGTTCTATGCCATAATAGTGTTGTTTTTTGTTAGTTATTAGAGGCTTAATAGTAAGTAGCTTAGGTGATATATGTGAAGAAGGTAAAACCGAAGCTGGCTGTGTCACTTTATTCAGTATGGAACATCCCCTGATGTATCACTAAAGTCATTACCAAAAAACATGTTGGTCACATTGTGGGGGTATGGTTTAGTAGGTTTATAGTTGAAGCAACTTTCGTTATGAACCATTGTTTTCCAAGGCATTAGGGGCGTCAGACATAAACGATGAAACTAGGGACTCTCACAAAGCATACCCAGAAGCTGATGTTCCTGGATTGTATAATCTTTCTATGTCTATTGTTAACTGTATGGGTCATAAA